>CAUZXS010002639.1:0-15000 GCA_963585895.1 Sepioteuthis lessoniana
TGTCTTAATGTCTTTCTTCACGTATCTTGTTTTAAATGTCTTCCTTCATCTATCTTGTCTTAATATCTTTCTTCTATCTTGTATTCTATATCCCTCTTCATGTATCTTGTATTCTATGTCTTTCTTTATGTATCTTGTCTACTTTGTATTATGTATCTTGTCTTTTATATCTTTCCTGATGCATCTTGATGTCTATATCTTTATGTATCTTGTCTTAATGTCTTTATGTATCTTGTCTTCTATATCTTTTGTGATGTATCTTGTCTTCTATATCCCTCTTCACCTGTCTAGTCTGACTGCACCATGTCTTAACTCATGTTTCTTGTCTTCTACGGCTTTCTTCATGTATCTTGTCTACTATGTCTTATGTATCTTTTCTTCTATATCCTTCTTCATGTATCTTGTATTTTATATCTTTCTTTCTGTATCTTGTATACTATGTTTCATGTATCTTGTCATCTTTATCCTTTTCAATGTATCTTGACTCCAATGTCTTCATGTATCTTGTTTTCTATGTCTTTATGTATCTTGTCTTCATCTTTCTTTATATATCTTGTCTTCTATGTATTATGTATTTTGTCTTCTATGTCTGTCTTATATATTCTCTCTTCTATATCCCTCTTAATGTATTTGTCTTTTGTTTTATGTATCTTGTATTTTATGTATTTCACGATGTATCTCGACTACTATCTCTTTATAAATCTTGCCTTCGATATATTTTTTTATATATCTGGTCTACTATGTTTTTATGTATCTTGTATCTTATGTATCTGAAAAGGCGAATCGATGACTTGTCGAAATAAATGTATAATGGCACAAATACCCGTAACATAAATTGAAAGAAATCTCAACGAACTATTAATGTGCTGTATATATACAACGAAACAGTCTATATGTGGATGACATTATATATATATATATATATATATATATATATATATATATATATATATATATATAATGTCATCCACATATAGACTGTTTCATTATATCAAAACCCTTCAGTGTGGGTTGATACGCGGGACGAAACCTGACCAACTTCATATTAGACTTAGTATCTTACCGCTCAGATATCCGGCGACACTATTCCTTTCATATGCCACATAAGTGGCTGGATGGGGTGACAGGATTTGCGCATGTTATCTATGGCAAAAAGGACGATGTCCCAGCGGAAATTCCTCGTGGGTTGCGTTGGTGGCATAATATGATGTCCTCATATTTTCTTAGGTAAATAGGACACAGGCGTTCCTCCGCAGAAGGGCTTGGTGAGTTTAGTGAGTAGCATGGTTCAAAAGAGGCGTGTCCGCTCGTGGTGAGTCGGCGGAATGTGAGGCCACGAGGATTTCGTTGGTGTGATGCAAATTGTATAAACCAGGAAAGAATTTCAACCTAGGCAGAATGAAGCAGAAAGGCAGTTAAGTTTCACTGAAAACTACACCATCGTCTTGCTGTGTGAGCAATTTTGCCATCAATGATTCGCACTTACGCTACCCATACGTACATTTCGGATAATAAAGAAAAACAAGAAAAGAAGATAATATTTTTATACATCAGTGTATAAAAATATTATCTGCTTTTCTTGTTTTTCTTTATTATCCGAAATGTATGCATGTATAGAGTAAGAGTGAGTTTTTGTTCTTTTCCCCTGTATACAATATATATATATATATATATATATATATATATATATATATATATATATATATATATATCAAGGCAAATTTTATTAAAGACGATGGAAGACTTTATTTTTTGTAATTGTAATCTTTTGATTTTTTTTTTTGTGTGTTTTTTGTGTTTTTGTGTGTCGGGATTCAAGTGCTGAAGGAATTTTTCCATATCTTCTGCCCAAGCGCTTTCGATCATACTTTTTATCGTCATCAGGGGTCATGTAGTTGGAGTTGATAGTTTAGTTTGAGTCTTATTGTTTTGATTATTTATAACATTTTTATTTTAAAGTGGTCAATTAGAACATTCTTAGCGTTTTGTTTTAAAATTTTCAGTATGTTGAATTTCGGTTATTTGCATTTCAGATATATTTTGGTGAAAGAATTCCATAATTCCTTTTATTTCTATGTTAAGTTCGAAGATTTCAGCTTATTTAGCAGAGTCATAAATTTTGAAGAGTGTATATTTAGAGAGCAAGTTGTTATTAAGGCAAGTTTTATTAAAGATGATGGAACACTTTGTTTATTATTTTTAAGTATAATTTTTCAAGTCCTCTAGCTATTTTTCTTGTGTCGGGATCCAGTGAGCAAAGAAATTGTCCCATATCTTCTGCTCAAGCGCTTTCGCTCGTACTTTTAGACGTCATCAAGTATCGTTGTTTGAGTTGACAGTCTACTTTGGTTTTAGTGTTTTGATTTTTTGTATCGCTTGGGCAGAAGATATGGGATAATGTCTCTACCACCTGGATCTGGACTCAAGAAAAATAAGAAGACTAGAAAAATTATAATCAACAATGATAAACAAACTGTGTTCCATCGTCTTTAATAAAACTTTTCTTGATTACTATTTGCTGCTTAAATATGCACTCTTCAATATATGTATATACTGAAAAATAAAACAGCTTTATCCAAACATTTTTGGAAGCAGAAAAATTGAGGTTGAACTGCAAAGATTCAATGGAAAATTTTGAAAAGATCTACAACGCCTACCTGCTTTGAAGGAAGATGTAATTTATGCTTAGAGGAAGAGATACAAATCATGAACATTGATCCTGTTAACCTATTGAATCAGCGATGTGATTTTATTGTTTGATGTTGGCATAGAAATAAATTTAGACTGTGTTAAAACACAAAGGAATAAATAAGTAAGAAGTAACTATGTCTTATCAAATTGATGTAGGAATTAAATTTGAATTAATATAAGTAAATCTTTGGTCTGTTATTGTAATCTGGTGGGGTTACCCTGAATTAGCTTAAGATTGATTTATATCATTTTAATGATTAAAATTTGATCTGCTAAAATAAGATATGTCAGAATTATGATTTTTTAAAATAATACTTTGGATAGTTAAAATTGTATTACTGTAGCTGTAAATTTTTCCTCTGTTAAATCTGAAGTATGATGAAATCGGATGTTCTTTACATGCCAAAATAAGTTGATACTTTTTGCTACTTGATTTAGAAGGGTTACGTTTATGTAAGTGAAATAAGATTTTTTTTATGTCTGGTTGTAAATATGAAAGAGTTATTTTAATCCATTTTCTTGTTTGATCTTCAGAAGCCCTGTTAATTTTTAGAACATTGATTTATATCAATAATTTTCAACGGGGTGGAAATAAATTTATTATCTAATGTGACCGATTGTTATTCTCTCTCTCTATATGTGTGTGTGTGTGTGTGTGTGTGTGTGTGTGTGTGAGGATCTGGGAGAACAATGTGTCAGAAATGGTTGTATAACAAATGTATTTCCTACCGAAGTAAAGGCTCTAACTGCATCAGCGTGGATATGGCAATCCTAATGAGTGACTACAATCTGACAAAGTCTGGTGGAATCGTTGGATTCTATTAAGACACTCTGGGCTTGTGGTAAAGAAGCTTCGGCCCCGAAACCATGCCTGAACCCAGAGTCATCATCTGAAGAAGGCTTTGTTAGAAGCAATGCTGTTGTACAAACATCAGCTATGGTATGATACTTACTATATATATATATATATATATAACCATTCCGTGACTCTAACTAAAGGTTTTCAATAACAATTTCCAAGCGTCTATCAGAGTTCAACGAAACGACAAATCCACGTTGCATTATACTATTTTACAATTTATTATACGAATTTAAAAACTGAAATAAAAAACAACGACAACGTCAAAGAAATAGCTCCTATAAAGATTCCTGTACGGCTATATAATTGTTAAGCTTCCGGTAACAGAAGGCCTGAGTCATGTTGCAATGGCGTCGGTTGCTTTTTAATATAAAAATGCTGCGTTATTGAGGTGTCAAGAAATAATGTAGAAAAAAATGGGGAAAAAAGGTAAAAAGAAAAAAAAACAAACTAAGAACAAAAATGAAAAAATCTGAAAATAATGAAACAGTAATAAAAAGAAGAAACATGTCAGAAATAAGTTAGTAAGAAGAGATAAACGAAAAAAAAAATGATAAACCCCCCAAGAAATGTAGGTTAAAAAAATCACAAAACAAAAAGAAAAGCCAAAAAGCAAAAAATGTAAAATTAAAAATACAAGAAAAGTAATAAATAGATATATAACTAAATAAATTTATAAGGGGGAAGTTACCGTTACGTAGTAATGAGCGTGCTTGACAGTGACGTTGAAGTTAGCAAGAGCGAAATCAAGTCATGTTATTACGTTTTCTTTCAAAGTAATATCCTTTGAAAATGGTATGAAACTCCTTATCTCTAACAGTAGTTGATTAAAATTCTCAATTACTGTTCATCGACAAGGATGACTTTTTTGGCAATAAATAGCCCACGGAAGTGGTGTTGTGGCTCACCTGCAGGACTACGACATCGAAGTAAGCAAATTCGGACTCCCTTCTCCCTGTTTCGTTTGCTTTTGGACAAATAGTCTTTGGAAAGGTATAGAACCACTTATTTCTCACCGGTATGGGTTAAATAGTACCAGTACTATTATTCTACAAGGAGAGCTATAGCATTAAAAAATCCACGTAAGGTGATGTGCCATTAAACAAAGTAAGTAAGTAAAGTTGGCGACCGTAGTCGAGGTTGACCCGAAAGCTCCCTTTTCGATAGCTACTACACTAAGGTGTAGTGGAGAGCACTACTGTTTTACCTGGATTCCTCCACTTTACCCTTGATCCTTACCTCATAATGCTGAGTGTTAAGCAAGGCAGCATCAAGTACCATTTTTTGAGTCTTTGACCTGTGATTGAACGAAGTAAACAAACCAAACTAAACTAAATGAATAGAAGAAAGAAGAGAGAGAGAGAGAGAAATAGAAAGAGAAAGAGAAAGAGAGAGAGAGAGAGAGAGAGAGAGAATAAATGAAAAATCATGAAGTATGTAAAAAGAAAGAAAAAAAGAAATATAAAAAAATGTAAAAAGAAAGATAAAAATAACAAAAACCAGAAGAATAAGAAAAATCATGGCTGGTAAGAGCAAAAAGAAGCAAAACAATAAAAGCGTATGTAGGTTATTTCAACAATACGCATAGAGAAGACATAAAACGCTCTTGACAAGTTAATCTAATCTCTTTCATTAAATAAATCGTAATTTCTTCCAAACTGTAGCCGTGTCGGTACTACCGTTTGGTTACACCTCATGGAATCTTACAAAATAATTGGAAAAAAAACTATATGCGAATTTCACAAGGATAATTTGTGCTATTTTCAACATATCCTAGAAGCAGCACTATACAAAACAGCAACTCTACGACCACTTAACTCCCATCTCACAAACCATCCAAGATGATGAAAACATGCTGGAAACTACTAAATAAGCAGAAGCTAACTTGTAAACGATTGAGTCCTTTATGTGGACCAGCGTAAACTTTTATTCATCTACTCTGTGTGGACACTGGTTGTCTTCTAGATGACTCACTATAAGTGATGGTTGATAGGTACAATTGATCAGAGGGATAGATGCAAGGGAATTAGTACAATCGGAGCGCTTGTTGATGATGATGATCATTATGATAATGCAAAAGAACAAAAGAAATGAAAAAACAAAAAAATATAACAAGAAAAAAAAGTAAGATCCCCGAAATATATCCATTCTCTTGTATATTTTTCTTTCTCTTCTAATTTTCACACAATTCCATTATATTTTCGGTTTTCTTTAATTTCCTCGACAGGCCTCAATAAGTAAAGCAGGTCACATGTTTCTCATTAACGATTACTCGACGAAAATTCTTGGTCCTTATGTGCAACAGCTGAGTAAGTTTCTGAAAGCAACTTAATTGAAACTCTTGCCGTGTAAAATAGAAAATTATAGGACATTATAAGATTTATAATTTTCTTTCTATTATTTTCTTGTTTTTCCTGATGTCGCATCAAAAGATTTTCAACGTATGACGTTTTTATATATTCCTGATTACGAGGATTTTGGATGCGCTCTGAATTCTTATAAGCACTTATTTTCTCTCAAAGACTAAGAATAATAAAAATCAATTCTTCATTTTTTTTCCCTTTGATCCTTGCTTCTTTTCATAATCCCTTTCTTCTTCCTTCTATCCATTTCTTCCTCCCTTATTTCCAGATTTCTTTCATTTTTTTCTTTTTTTCTTGCTATTGGTTTCTGTATTTCTTCCTTCCTACCTATGGCTTAGTCGGCTGGG
Organism: Sepioteuthis lessoniana; assembly: GCA_963585895.1. Lineage (NCBI taxonomy): Eukaryota > Metazoa > Mollusca > Cephalopoda > Myopsida > Loliginidae > Sepioteuthis > Sepioteuthis lessoniana. Next base: position 6,261 of record CAUZXS010002639.1, read on the forward strand.
GTGGCAGAATACACCAACTGCATCTCTGCAGAGGGGAAAGACTCCCTGGATGAATGCCCTGTGCATGACCCGACACAATCTGATGGTGAGGTTTCAGTAATGCTGGAGCTTTGAGTAAAGCTGAGTACTCCATTATTGCCATCGCTCCTAGCTCCACTAGTTTGGAGTGGTAAAACTTGATAGGGTCCTATATTTGGTGAAATAGAACTAAACTGCGTACTTATGCTAAATTGAATTTTCAAAATTAAAACTAGTTTATACATTTAAAGTGTGTACTTATGGTAAACTGGATTTTTTGAAATAGACCCGTTTTTGACATTTAACTATGTGTAAACAAAACTGTTTGAAATAGACCTATTCTTTATCATTAAGAGGTTTTCGGACAATTGTCTTCATCTTTATTGTTATTTTCGACCGATAGGTCCGCCGGCCTTCTTCAGGTGTGTGTATATGTTAGCCAATACTGGTGACAATGGTGAACCCATAACCAGCACTTCTTCAAGTCGGTATATATCAGATCCCATCCCTAAGTAGGTTGTCTCCTCACAGAAAGTCAACATTTCTATAAGATTATATCTCGGGATACAAGTGCGTTCTTCCAGCAAAGGATCTGAAGCCAGTTTATCCCGTACTACAGCAAGTGTCTCATCTAGCTTGTTCAGTAATATAGCTCCTAATTATTAATGGTAAACTTGGAGGTGCCCGTGGTGTAATGGTTATCGTCGCAGGATATGGACACGGCGACACGAGTTCAAATACTGGACGAGACTGATTGCATTTCACATAGCACTAATACCCTTGGGAAAGGTATGAATCCAATTATTCTCCCTCCAGCTATGGGTAAATAGTAGAGCAGACTAGGTTCTTCAGCCTTGGTGGGGCAACTAGTCTAGGGGAAGGAAAACTCTGAATTCAAACCTGTTAAACTCCGCTTAAAAAATTGACCTTGTATCATATCATGCCCGAGCGGAGGGGTTGGGTAAATAGGATATGTTCAGTAATTTAAGGTGGTTCGTCATTCGAGCCAATTTTTGATTCAATTTTTCTAACTGTCTCCATTAATATATTATATCGGGTCCATACCGACTGGATATTAATTGCCTGAATTTCTGAGACGAAGCTCGATGATTTTTATCATTAAGGGTTTTCAGACTATTGTCTTCATCTTTATTGTTATTTCCACAGTGTTTCGTGCGATAAAAAGGTAAAGACGTCATTAGAACACCAGCCACGAAATCGTAAGTATGAAAGTTTACGAGCCATAATTTGGGGAATGGTGTTTCGTTAGACTACGCCACTGAGCGCAACCAGGAAAAAATCAAGGTCTGTGTTTGCTCATCATTTTTACGCTATGGTATGTTGTTTATAATTGTCTAGTAGACGCGGTTTGTCACATGTTTCCATACTTCCTTTCTTTCTCCCGGTGACTGCTTACGACTAAGTGGTAAATAAACCTTGATATATGTTTAAGAGTTTCGCGTTTGTCAGCTTGTTTCTACGGCTGGGTCACAACGAGGTAGAAAAGTGTCCTTAGTACAACAATGGTTCACTAAACACTTAGTGCGTTAGTATAATCATTGCACTCGTACACTTGGCTCTTGAATAAGTACTGCATATACTAAGTATACTCGAATACTCGTTGCACTAATGTCACTGGATCTAACCCGACTCGACACATACCCGTTGGTTTGTGACGTATCGAAAGAGAGTGAGTTCAATACCTGGTGAAGGCAGTGGAGGACTTTCAGAGGGGGAAATTAACTGGAGATAAGTGATAACTGACATACATTAAACATGGCTCATGGAACTAGAACAGTCTACTCCGGTGAGCGAACTAAAGGGGTAAGTTCGACATTCCAACGACCAGAAGAAAGTCGGAGCATACAACGGCCCAAACGTTGTGATAAACATGGCGACAAAGATGAGGACAATAGTCCAAAAATTGTAAATGATATATATATATATATATATATATATATATATATATATATATATATATATATATAAAATAGAAGAATTGATATTATATATATATATATAAAGTAGTAAAGGCTGCAGAGTCAGAACAATTTATCAAGGTTTCATCTACTGGATCACCAAGAAGAGGTTGACAAAGGAAGGTTGTGTAAAACAACCCTTTTATACCAGTAAAAAAAGAAACTATCTTTGTTTGGTGACCAAGAATGACAAAATTAAATTGAATTAATATAATTTGTTTGCGACCTTAGTCAAGGATGACCCGAAGGCTCTCTTTTCAAAAGCTACAACATCGAGATTTAGGGGAGGACGAAACTCTATTCCCTGGATTGCTCCACTTTATCTTTGATCCGTTCCTTAAAATGCTGTGTGTTAAGCAAGACAGAATCAAGTACCATTTATTGAGTCTTTATTATGACTCAACCTGAGGTTGAACTCCAGTCTCCCAAACAATTTGCAAATACTCTACTTATCTGGCCACTGACTGCAATTGTATAATCTATCTATTCCTCTGATCACTGCAATCTTATAGTGCACTCGTTAACCCAAAGCATCTGTATAATCACTGTAATTGTAAACCCACTGCAATCGTATAATACACTCGTATTCTCATTGCAATCGTATATCTGCACTCGTATACCCACAGCATCTGTATACTCACTGTAATTGCGCACTTACTGCAACTGTATAATATATACAGCAGTATACTCACTGCAATCGTATGATCACTGCAGCTGTTTCCACACTGTAATCGTTTAATTAGTGCACTTTCATACTCACTGCATCATATAATATTTGCACTCATTCACTGCGCTCGAATAATCACTTGCCCGGTTGCCTTGGGCTGTAGAATACTCCGATTGCATCTCTGCAGAAGGGTAAGATACTCCTAACGAATGTACTGAATATGAAACTAAAAAAGCTGATGGTGAGGTTCCAGTAATGTTGGAGCTTTTGGTTATGCGGAGTACCCCTTCATTGCCATCACTCCCAGGTCAACTCTGGCTATGAGTGTTAGGACCTTATAAGGTTCTCTTTATTGGTCAAATTTTGCTAGACGATGTACATATGTTCAACTGAATTGCTTAAAATAGAAGTGTTTTGACATTTAAACAATGCACTTTTGCTAAACTGAATTGTTTAAAAGTTAACTGTTTTTGACATTGATACTGTACTTACACTAAATTGAATTGTTCGAAATAGAACTGTTTTGACATTTAACTGTGTGTAAACAAAAGCTATACTTTTACTAAACTGAATTTTTTTAATTAGAACTGTTTGACTAAACCCAATAGCTTGAAACAGAAACGATTTTGACAAATTAACTGTGTACTTATGCCAAACTGAATTGTTTGAAATAGAACTGTTTATTTGTTTAAAATGGATTTGGCATTAAATAACCTACAAAGGTTGATATGCATTAAAATCCAAACAAACAAATAAACAAACTAACAAACAGGATAATCACTCCACCTGTATACTCACTGGAATCGAATAATCACTCCACGTGTATATTCATTGTTCGGATAATTACTGCATCTGTTTGAGCAAGTACAATCCTATATTCTCACAATTTTACTCATAGCTTCAAAAACCCCACAACAAATTCATATTCTTCATTGCAAATCTTCCGGATACGTAACTCTTCTTCAAGGAAACATATATTGATTCATTATTTTCCATATTTACACAATAAACAGTATTTAAGTACCAAAAACAGGCCTCATATAACTTGCGTTATATAACTCGAAGATGTTTGGAAATTACCTGCATCTTCGGATATATGATAATTTAGAATCAGCTGACAGTCTAACTGTGCCAAATGTTATCTCGATCTTTAGAACTCTCATTGTCGGCTAATATCAAAGCATTCCTTAAAAAACAACCACTTAGCTAGCTATATCATTATTTGATTGGTTTGGTTTCCTTGTTTAATGGCATATCAACTCTTTTTAGGTTATTTAATGCTAAATCCATTCTAGAAGAACAGTAGTGGTAATATTTAACCCATAGCTGGGAGGATAAGGGGGGTTGATACCTTTCCCAAGGGTATTTGCCCGAAAGTGAACGTAACAGCGCAGTCCATCGCTTTAACCACTACACAACGAGGACACCCCCCTCATTATTTGAGTTATTCAATTTTGGTAGAATATTGATAAATTGTACGATAGTATTTTTTTTACAATTTTATCTGATTCGCGGCCATTTTGGATGTAGACTCCCATACGTAACTTTTTGAGATCTGCATTCTAACCCCATCTATAGTACGGTTCCGTTTCTTAACAACAATGATTAAACTGTACATATTCAAACATCACCTACAAGCTTCAAGTTAAGCTTCCTCGTTTTCATGATTTCAAATGTTGTTCATTGAAAAGAAAAGCGATTTTTTCACGGAAAAAAATTGCTGTTGATTTCGGGAAAGTTCACTTTTTCCATTCACGAAAATGCCTAGTTGGTATGTCTTAGAATACGTCAAATGCCTATTTTGCAGAGTGGTTAAGAAAATATTTTTGCATATGAACCACACCACATCTTAATTGACTATCAAAACACCCGTGGTTGCAAAATTCTGTAATGTTTATTCTTTTTTCAAAATACTTTGTTTAAAATAAATAGCATATCCCCGGTCGTATGATTAAAATTAATTTATTGAGAAGTATTTGTGTTAATTGGGCCATGGGAAAGATTCGCTGTGTCATTACTAAGGCCCGAATCTAGCTATCTATCACATCCCATGTATCTCTTTATTTTTTAGTCTTCTTTTCTCCCTCTTTTCAAGAAGTTTATAATCATAAAACAGTTTCTGGTGGAGACAAATCATGGATATTTGATTAATCGTATGTAATCAAATTGTTAAACAAGAATTAACCTCCAAATGTTGACATTTAAATAATATGAGATGATCTTCCTGCTATTAAATTTGTATAAGCCCCAAAGAATAGAATCCTTTCATTTGTCAAATAATACTGGAGAAAGGGATTCTTTGAAAAACATTTTAAAGAAAAACCCGATAAAACTTATAATCCATCTGATGATTGTGCCAACTGCGAATTGAATGAAAAAATTTGCGTTTTAGACCCCCTCTTATCTGGAGCATCGAGCGCTTTTTGAATATTGCGTAAACTATGTTGTAATCTTTCTATTAAGTGCTAGCCAATTGTGCGAGTTACTTAAACGGCCATGAAAGTAGATCTGATGAGATATTTGCATGAAATGCACCAAAAAAACCCCGATGGGACCGTTGTATATATTCTTAGGGGAAATAATTTAGACCAGACCGTTGAAACTATGCCTAAGTTTGTTAATTCATTTTCTTGCGGTGAAATTCCAAAAATTGTCGAAATTCTTTCCGTTCTACATATGCTAAAATGCTAAGGTGGAGCACTTAGGCCATTGACCTTTGAACTCGGCATATTCTGAAGATATTTCAGTGGAATTCTTTTAAACTTTTTTACTGGTTAATTTGAAATTAAAAATAATAATATTGAATAAAGTGTGTGACAAGAATATGTGGGTATTACACTGACTGTCTGGAAATGTATGAAGATATTTTGGATATCGTAAGTACACATTCTTCACATTCCTCCAGCAGTTACATTTACAATTTTTTTAAAGATTCTATTCCTTTATTTATTTGTTTTGGGATAAAACGTCAAGTTTTTCAGGTCTTGCAGCACTCGGCTTACTATCTAGATTTGTTTTTCTGCGACTTACAATTTGTTTTCAAGTTTAAAATCAACCATTCAAAAAATATATATGTAAATAGGGTGACATGAGGATGGTAGTAAAATAGCTGAAGAAGAAAATTCTTGAGTATTTCGAAGTTCTACGGATTATAAGATATGTCTGTTAATTTGCGAGAGAATTTGTTTGAAGAAGACGGAGTCTCATTGTCATGGAAATTCTTTACAAACACACACACACACACACACACACACACACACACACACACACACATATATATATATATATATATATATATATATTAATACTATGAACACAACAGCAGCTTGGGAAAGATTGCGTTTTAATTCATCGGATAGGTTTGACTTCCATATGACCGATAACCTATCGATAGCTGTCCATGCGTTTACAAGTTGCGTATTAATGTCATTTTCCGTAGATGAGAAGCTGCTTCCGAGGCAGATGAACTTGTCTACTTGTTTCAGTGAACAGCCTTTTTTTGGGAGATGTCTTCTCTTTGATTAAAGCACATGTACTCCGTTTTGCCTGCATGGTGTCCAAACTACTATATTGATGCACCCCATGAACGTTGCCTAAGCGCATAGTGAAAAAGCTAGACGGCAATTGCACAAGAATGCTACGAGCTATATTGAAGCAACACTCTACAAAACAGCAGCTGTACGGCCACCTACCTCCTATCTATAAAATTAGACAAACAAGACACACGGGACACTACTGGAGAAATAAGGACGAACTCATAAGCAAAAGAACAGAGCATGGTGTCCGTGGTGGTCAGTTGTTGTGGTGACGTTATAGTTTCATTTATCTTTCTTTCCCTCTGGCTTCAATTCTTACACATTGTAACAGTACTCTGCGCCAAGCTACATAAGCAAGAAAGAGTTCAGTCAGCTGGGGCTGTAGAATACACTGACTCCATCTTTGCAGAGTGAAAAAAGTCCCTCCTTAAAACGAGTGTCCAGATTATTAAAATAAACTATCTATTAGTCATGCTGGAGCTTTGGGAAATGAGGAGTACAACTTTATCGCCATTGTTCCTTGGTCTATTCTGGCCTGAAATTAGTAGCACTTGATAGGCTCCTATCTATGGGTCAAATAGAACTGTTTGAAATTTAAACTGTGTGCAAACAAATTACTTATCCTAAACTGAATTATTAAAAACCAAACTGTTTGATCATTTAACTATGCGTAAACCAATAATAGTTTAAGTGAATTTTTATTGCTATGGAGCAGTATTTGAAACCTTTTAAACTGTGAGCAAACAAATGCGTTATGTTGAATAGAATTATTAGTGTTAAATAGTAAAACTTGAATCCTCTTCAATGTGTGCAAAATATGATTAATATTGAATAGAATTATTCGTATTGGATAGAAATGCCTGAAGCCATTTAACTGTGTTAAAAAATGAGTACAGGCTCGTTTAAAAATGTTATCACCGAAATGTATTTACAAATCATATATATTTGATAGATATGTATTAAGAGAATTTGTCATTAAATAACATACAATAGTTGATATGCCATTATAACAACCAGAATTATCTGCTAACAGAAAATAGTAAAACATTACATCACCAAAATATTCAACAGCCCAGCCAATCAAAATATTTACAATCAAACTGTTGCGAAATTTAAAATGTTTAAAACAAACAGAAAAGATTTTTCCGTTTGCTGCTGCATGGTAAAGACACATTTCCTTTCTCCTAGTTTGGCTTAATCCACACCAACACTCACACATTCCTAATTTATTTTTCCTTTTAAAATACACATATACATCTTTCTCTAGATTGGCTGGGGCTTTTTTTTTTTGTGAGAATCTTTTTTTGAGGTTGGAATGAATTGAAAACATTTCATGCATTCTTGTGAATTTTTGGTGTTACAATGCATGAAACACTGTTTTGTTTAAATATCGGGATCTTTATTGCATTCATTTTCATTTATCCTGTGACCCTATTTTATCATGCATATTTTGTATACTTACAACAAACGATAAACAAAACCATAGAACCCAACCCAACCCAACCCAAACAAACCAAAAAAAAAAAAAAAAAAAAAAAAAAACAAGTAAGAGAACCCAATCTTTGCTTAAAGAAAATTTCTGTCACGAAATCCTGCCTAAAATATGGCTACCTAACTCACCAGATTGCAATACCCTTGATTATTTGGTGCAGGGCCTGGTTGAGCGAGGGCGAAGCATGAAAGATGAACCGAAAGCAAGTGTAACGACAATGTTCATCAACTTAAAAAAAGAAGTCAATTGGAGGGGCTTGTAGGAGATTCGAAAGACTTCTAGAGGCCGAGGTGAAAGATAATGGAGATTTCCTTGAATAAATTTGATCTATTTGTATTTCAAAATATCTTTATATAATTTCGGTAAATATATCAGAGATGTCACTGTATTTTTTACTTTTACATAATTTAAAAATAGTTTACTCATTATAACATATATATATATGTGTGTGTGTGTGGGTATGTGTGTGTCTGTCTGTCTGTCTGTGTTTCTGTCTGTGTGTCTGTGTGGGTACATGTGTGCGCGCGCAGTTGTATGGAAAGAGAAAGTGACTTAAGGAAAAAGTGAAAAGAAGAGAAAAGAAAAAGAAAATCGAGTCGCAAAACAATCAAATATACTTGGGTTTTACTAGAGGTACATAAAAGAAAAGGGCTTACAATCATTAAACTAGCATTTCACATGCCATATAAGTTAACATGATCACACTTTCTGAATATTTCTGTCTCATTAAAAATAGATATGGCATAGACCATATGTTTAAGCGGGAAAGTGTGCAAAAACAACAAAAAAAAAAAAAGTTCAAATAAGTAAGTATTGTTGACGATTGTAATCGAGGGTGACGCGAAACTCACTTTTTAATAGTTACTACACCGAGGCGTTGGGGAGGGCGCTACTCCTTTCCCTGGAATGCTCCACTTTACCCTTAATCCGTACCTTATAATGTGGAGTGTTAAGCAAGGCAGCATCAAGAGTCTTTGTTATGACTCGACATAGGATTGAACCCCGGTCTCCGGGACCATTATGCAAACACTCTAACCATTATGCCTAT
>CAUZXS010002639.1:20000-45000 GCA_963585895.1 Sepioteuthis lessoniana
CAGCGGAATGGTAGTAAACTAGTTCAAACTCTAGTCTCTATTACGTTCACTTAAGGACAAATACATTTTGGAAAGGTATGAAACCCCTTATCCTCCCAACTATGGGTTAAATAAGATCCATGCTGTTTTCTTGTAGGATGGCTTTGGCATTTACTAACCTAGGAATGTTGATATGCCATTAAACAAAGAAACCAAACCAATATATATATATATATATATTGCTGGTAGTTTCATATATATATATATATATATATATATATATATATATATATATATAATTTACCTTGTTATTAATAGCCCTACCACCAATATATATTGGTGGAGGTGGGATATATATGAATATGTATATTGTAATCCAGAGACAGACTTTTTTGTTGTATCACAACACTTCAGTGTGGCAAGACATATGACATGCTTTAAGCTGGGATGGAAACCTCACTGACTTTAGGCCTGTCGGTTATCTTACTGCAGAGTCATCGTCATCCTCAGGGTAAGTGAATGTATTTTTATGTATATATAGACATATACGCTTATCGGCTACCTGAGGGCTCAGATTATGGTATGTACTTAGCTATATTTGTAAATGAATAGTGCTCAATGTCGGTGACCTCGTACATCAGATGTTACACATGCCCAAAGATAAGAAATAATAATAATAATTATCTCACGATGCTTTTACCCACCAATTTTATTGATCCAAACTTCTCTAAATATTTATCACATTTATATGTCTACCTAAGAAGTTTGGTTTGGTTTGGTGGGTTTTATGGCATATCAACCTTTGTAGGTTATTTCACGCCAAATCCATTTTTATGAAAATAATCTGTTCTATTGAAAACGATTCAGTTTAGAGTAAGTACACAGTTTAATTGTCAAAAACATTTCCATTTCAAAGTCTTCAATCAGTTATATGTATCAATTCATTTAAGTGTAATTACAGTTTTATTGTTAAAAAACAGTTCTATTTCCAATAATTCAGTTAAGCATAAGCGCGCAGTTTAAATGTAAGAAAGGTTCAATTGTCAAAAATATTTTTATTTCAAGCTATTCAGTTTACTCAAACAATTCATTTTAGCATAAGTATGCTGCTAGTACTATATAGGGCCCTATCAAGTGCTACCACTCCGGGTCAGAGTGGACCTGGGAGCGATGGCAATGAAGGGGTACTACGCATTCCCCAAAGCTCCAGCACTGCTGGAACCTCACCATCAGATTGTTTAGTGTCATATCCAGGACACTCGTTGAGAGGGGTCTTACCCCTCTGCAGAGAAGCAGTCGGTGTATTCTACAGCCCCAGCCGACTGGGCAATCTACCAAAGAAAGTGTATCGAAAGGTTCTAGCCTTAAGCAAAAATGGAATAACCTTGAGCTAAAGATCTAATATAATGCCCTAAAGATTACAGAATGTGATAACGGCGTTTGAACAAAACGTTAAGCCCCAACGGTGTTGACTGACGGATGAGAGAGCAAAACATTTTTTTCCAGTTTGCGAAAAATCTAAATGAAATTCGCGATTTGAAATAATCGATATTTGCCTAGTCGGCTGGAGCTGTAGAATATACCGACTGCAACCCTGCAGAGGAATAAGACCCGGGGCGGGGGATCCTGGATATGACACAAAACAATCTGAAGGTGAGGTTCCAGTGATGCTGGAGCTTTCAGGAATGCAGAGCACTTTTTCACAACCATTGCTCCCAGTTCCACTCTGGCCCGGAATAGTAGCACCTGATAGGGCCCTGTCTATGGGTTAAATAGAACCAAGTGCATACTTATGCTAAACTGAATTGTTTGAATTAGAACTGTTTGACTAAACTGAATGGCTTGAAATAAAAATGTTTCTGACAATTAAACTGTACTTACATTTAAACTGTGTGTTTATGCTAAACTGAATTGTTTGAAATGGAACTGTTTTTGACATTGAAACCGTACTTACACTAAACTGAATTGTTTAATATAGAACTGTTTTTGACATTTAACTATGTGGAACAAAATCTGTACTAAACTGAATTAGCTGAATTAGAACTGTTTTAATAAACTGAAAAATTTGAAATAGAAATGTTTTGACCTATAGAGTCTGTACTCATACTAAAGTAATCTTTTTTTTAAATAGAACTATTGACATAAAAATGGATTTGGCTTTAAATAACCTACAAAGGTTAATATGCCATAAAACCCAACCAACCAATCAAATCATAAATGGAAGTCTATCAATTTTCTTCTGCCGAGCTAGAGTGACAATCAACGGCTTTTAAATCTTGTTTCATTGATTTTATTCTGAAATTCATCTTATCAACTTAAACATATTGAATCAGCTTAGTATAATAGCCTCACCATCTGACGTATGTAATCGAAATGGATGAGTGGTTAGATTCCATGTCTAGCGTAAAGATAGGCTGGTTATGATCCCAGCTTGATGTGTCTCGCATGTCTAACCTTACTAAATAGTTGTTATACAACGAAACAGTCTGTCTGTAAATGGCAATATATATATATATATATATATATATATATATATATATATATAAATATATATATATATATATATATAGTCTGCTAATAATAACCCTACCACCGATATATATATATATATGTGTGTGTGTGTGTGTGTGTGTGTGTGTGTGTGTGTGTGTGTGTAAATTCGTGGCAGTGGGTTATATACGTATATATTGTAATGCACTGACATACTTTTTCGTTGTATAACAAATCTTCAGTGTGGCTAGACACGGAGAAGCTTAAAGCTGGGATAGAAACCCGTTATATTTATAAACACAGAGTGCTCAATGTCAGTGATCTCAAACATCAAAATAACACATACCCAAAGATAGGGAATGTTAATATGATCTTTCACATAACAATAGCGAACAGAAACATAATATATCCTTTCTGAATTTTCTTTTATATATAATAATTGAAAAACCAGATCATTGCTTTCTTTGTTGATCCGAGAACTTTTCTGTGTTTTCTCGTATATTTACATCCCAAATGTCTGTTTAGATTTTAATTGGTATACCTGACACGTAATTTAATAGATCTAACGATTCTTTGGAGATTTTCGAGAACTTAATGGTTTTGCTTATCCTCTAAAGTCTTGTTACATTGGGTAATTCGCATATATCTAAATATCATTATCCGTGGAAATGATATAACGTTTGATAAGTTCGTAATATTTTATTCTTTCAAGATATAAGTCTCAAATTAATTCCTCCATAAATCAAAAGTCTAGTCTGTTCGAGGGAACAAAAACAGTTTTCGATTTTCATTGAATTTATTTATCTATTTTTGTAATCAGATATTTATACATAATTACGATGAATGTACGGTTAAAATTTTATTCAAGTCACTACTTATACAAAAAGAAAAAAAAAACATAAATTAAATTAGGACTATATTTCAATGGCAAACTTTTAAATAAAAATTCAGTGAGTGATAGACAGAAAGATATATAGATTTAAACTTTATTATAATGGTAATTAGACTGGGACTATATTACAATAGCAAACTTTTTAATAAGAATTCAATGATTGATTAATAGAAAGATATAAAGACTTTATTATAATGGTAATTAAAGTGGGACTATATTACAATGGCAAACTTTTTAATAAAAACTCAATGATTAATAGACAGAAAGATATAAAGATTCAAAATTTATTTTAATGGTAATGACACGGTAACCCAGGTTCAAACCCTGCATGAAATTCTTTGCATTTCATATCCCTCTAATGACCTTGCGAAATTATTTCCCCACCATTTATTGGTGACACAATCAGCTGAGGCTATAGAATACACCGACTACATCTCCGCAGAGTGGTAGGAATTCCCCTATGAGTGTCCTGGATATGACACGAAAAATCAGATGGTGCGGCTCTAAGAATGCTGGAGCTTTGGGTAAATGTGGAGAATTATAATTGCCAATACCCCCAGGTACACTCTGGCGCGGAGCGGTAGCACCTGATAGGGTCATATCCCTGGGTCAATTAGAACTAAACTCAGTGCTTATACTAAACTGAAATGTTTGAAATAAAACGGTTTTTGACATTTAACAGTGAGTAAATAAATGACTGATATTTAATTTAATTTCTAGTGATACATAGCAATACTTGGAACCATTTAACTTTGATGGCTAAACTGAATAGCTTGATATAGAGCTGTTTTTGACATTTGAACAGTGTACTTGGGCTAAATAGAATTGTTTGAAATAAAACTATTTATATGGATAAAAACGGATTGATATGCCATAAAACCAAACCAAACCAAACCATAAACTATCCATTTATTAGTAAATAGTAAGAATTAGTAAGTTCTTTAACTTTGTTATGGAACCAGTCTAGGAGAAAGAAGATACTGAACTTAACCCTGTTAAACTTCGCTTAAAGATCGACCTTGTGTGCACCCTGCTCGTGGAGAGGGATTTTGTGTGTGTGTGTGTGTGTGTGTGTTGATGTGGAGTTCACATAACGTAGTGTCAAGCATACTGAACTGTGACATCATATTAAGCTACTTCTAATTTTTGTCCTACTAATAATTTGACTTTCCGTCAAATGACTTCCATAACCGTCCCCTATTAGCTATAAATTATATGACATCACTACTTTTCTTTCTCAAGGGAATATTAGATTTTAAATAACCCAAGAATGTTGGTAAGCCATTAAGCTAAGAATATATGTGTAGTAAGTAAAAGTAAAGCGGGCAACTGTAGTCGAGTGCAACCCAAAGTCTCCGTTTTCAGTAGCTACTACACCGAGGTGTATGGGGACGGCGCTACTCCTTTCGTTGGATTGCTCCACTTTACTTTTCATACGTACCTTATAATGGTGAATGTTAAGCAAGGAGGTATCAAGTACCATTTTTTAAGTCTTTGGCATGACTCGACCAGGGATTGAACTCCGCTCTCCCATCCCATTGACGAACACTCTAATCACTAGGCCAATATATATATGAAATTATATTATATTATACTATATTATATAATATACTATTATATAATTAAATTATAATAATATATATATATATATATATATATATATATATATATATATATATATATATATTATAAGAAAAAAACAAAATCGGTCACATTAGGATAATAAATTTATTTCCATCCTGATATAAATCAAAAACACGAAAAAAAAAATTAACAGGTTTTTTTTTCGTGTTTTGATTTATATCAAAAACATATAACAGGATGGAAATTTATTATACTAATGCGACTGGTTTGGTTTTTTTCTTAAAGAAATTATTGCTCTGTAATGTCAGTTAGATTGAGCTCTTTACCAGGACAGTTTAAATGTTCACTGTTGAATGTTTTTTTTTTTTTGTTCTGATGGAATTACTCCCAACTCCGGTTTAACTGGACCGAATAATACTATATATATATATATATATATATATATATATATATATATATATATATAATAAAATTTTGTGCAAAAAAATAAAAAAAGGCTTTAGAAACTGTCATTTTAGCATGTGTATTGTAGCATTTATTCAACGACAAGCGTATTTGCGCTTGTTTTTAAATTTCGAAATACTGCGCCGACGATAATATTTGATTTGCCGCGAAAAGTTTGAAGGATGTAAACCTAAAAAGATTTTAGAAATCTTTGCCTAGCAATTTATTTGCCAATTACATTTATCGATAAATCATCAACACTTTTAGCAAATTTCGAGCAAAGCTAAATTGATTCTAAAAGCGAAGAACTACTTATTTCTTGAGTAACTATGCCTACTCAGGCAACAATTAGTTTGGGTTTGTTTGTTTGGTTTCTTTGTTTAATGGCATATCAACCGTTGTCGATTATTTAATGCCAAATCCATCCTTTAAGAAGAACAGTAGTGGTACTATTTAACCCATAGCTGGGAGGATAAAGGGGGTTCACACCTTTCCCAGCGGTATTAGTCCGAAAGTGAACGTGATAGCATGACTCTCTAGCATTCCGGAGTCAATCACCTTAACCATTACACCACGAGGACACCTCCCCGCAACAGTTAGTTCGTAATTATATTTACTCAAATATTACAGCCTCAAATATCTTTTGGTTTATTTATTTTGAGTGAAATCCTACATTCTTTTCTTCAAAGAATGAATTAAATTTCAACACCGCTTATCTATCGTATACTTTGGTTTTAACATAATCTTATACTGCGACTACAAAAAAAAAAAAAAGAATAAAAACATTATCTTGCAAACAGACTTAACTGTTCACCATATTTTTTTCTCCCACAATATAGCTTCACACTGAAACGAATAATTTTTCTCTTGAAAAATGTGTCGTTTTACTTTAGGCTAATAATTACTGCAATAGTTCATTGCACGAATATTAACAATTTCTATTAAAAAATCTGTTTACTCTATTTTCATTTTGACTTACAAAGAAAGATTTTGTACTTTTGTTTTTCGGCTAACTTTCAATTAATTAAAGAAAATAAAAATAAATTTGTAGATTGGATGTTTATTCGTTCAATATTTTCTTTATTCACCACACACACACACACACACACACTTATATATATATATATATATATATATATATATATATGTGTGTGTGTGTGTGTGTGTGTGTGTGTGTGTGTGTGTGTGTCTTCAGAAAAAGCATGTAGAGTGAAACTATTTACCCTGTGCGACAGAGAGAGGCTGACAGATAGACCCATAGATAGATAGATAGATAGATACTGTCACAATAATGTGGCATTTTAAAGCAACAATTGCAAGTCAATTACACTTTACTTTGCCAAGGGAAAGTAGTTTTAATTTTCATGTCTCTTGTCATTTTTTATTGTCTGTGCCTTA
Source organism: Sepioteuthis lessoniana (assembly GCA_963585895.1). Lineage (NCBI taxonomy): Eukaryota > Metazoa > Mollusca > Cephalopoda > Myopsida > Loliginidae > Sepioteuthis > Sepioteuthis lessoniana. The sequence continues at coordinate 26,788 of CAUZXS010002639.1, forward strand.
TTGTTAGGTCTGAAATTCAATTTATTTTCGGGATGAAATAAGAAAAGATTTCTCCGTTCGATTCTGCTGCTGGCTATACAAATTTAAAAACACTCAATGTTTTCCTACTGTTTTCGTATTACGTCTGCCACACTTTTTTTTTTATCTAGTAATTTTACAATAGTTATCTTTTACAAACAAACCCCGAAAGACATCGAACATAATACGAGTGTATTAGTAAATGAGCATGGAGTACTTAAAAGAGCCAGTACATAACCTCTTTAGTATTATAGACTGAAAAAAAACTATTTGTGATCTTTATTTTTCCTAAGATATTTTCCAATATTTTCAAAGAATCGTGCGAAATTTGTTGCAATATATATTAAATAATATAAAGGGAATATAGTGTGAATATGTGTTTGTTTTTTATCAACATGTTTGTTTATGTGAATATGGAACGTGCAGAAAAAACACGAGGACATACATACATACATACATATTGATAGAGATATATCCAATATATACGTATATACATACATACACACAAAGTAATAAGCTAATGTAGATAGATTCATACAAACATGCAAACATACATGCATATATATATATATATATATATGCATGTTCGGCCTGAAAAGTAACGAAACTGGATGTGCAATGAGAGATATAGGCGAAAGAAGGATAAGTACGTAGAGTTAGCGTGTAACATGATATATTGGGAGTATGTAAGTATAATCGAAGCTTTCTTCAACCCCTTGACTTTTTTCTGACGTGCTTTTGTTAACATCTTCTCTTTTTCGAGGTCTTCAGCGAAGAGCACTGAAGAACTAAAGATGAACAGGAAGCAACGAATAAACCAGTAATTTTTGACCTGATGTTTAAAACTCCGTCACAAGCGCTTAAAATGCTACGACAAGTTTATGGTAATTGTAACACGTCAAGTATACGCGTTTTTGAGTGGCACAAGAAGTTTAACGAAGAGAGCGATGAGGAGAAAGATGATTACTGGAGCGGAAGGCTTTAAGTTAGCAGGAGTGGGATCAGCATTGAGTGGCTTGTGCAGGTAGTATGTGCAGGTGGCTAGTGCAGGTGGTATGTGCAGGTGGTATGTGTTAGAAAGATGCTAAGTTAACTGACAATATAAAAGGTTAGTTTGGGTGATTCGGTTTGGTTTTATGGTATATTAACCAATGTCGGTGAATTAATACCAAATCTATTTCCATACATATAAACACTTCTATTTCAAACAATTCAGTTTTACATATGTACAGTTTTCGTTTAGACAGTTAAATGCAAAAACAGTTCTTTTTCAAACAATTAGGGTATGGCATAAGTACATTTTTAAAAATTCTATTTTACCTATACATAGGACCCTATAAGGGGCTACCACTCTGGGCTATAGTGGACCCAGGAGTTATAGAAATGAATGGGTACTTTGCATTCCCCAAAGCTCCAACATTACTGGAACCTCACCATCAGATTGTTTAATATCATATCCAGAACACTCGTTGGGCGAGTCTTACAGAGATTCAGTCGGTGTATTCTAGAGCCCCTGCCGATTGAGCCAGCCTGAAAGATTGTCACAGAACATTTGGGCATGTCTAAAAAGAAAAGGTTTGAGGTGTGCAGAACTTTCCCAGTCGAGTAGAACAACGTCGTACAGGAATTATCTCTTTATTCACTTGATTTTGCTTCGAGGAACTTTATCATTTTCCTCAAGCTCATGGGGATCATCAAATGGACTCTTTAAGCAATTGAGTCCAGGATGTGTACCCTAACGACAGAGATGAGGAGTATCCCGCAAGTATTCTTCCAGCAGTGTGAAGGATGAGAACCTGCATTATGTTCGAAGGAGAATAATCTGGTGAAATAATGTAGTTAGATGGGATTAAAATTAATTGTTTGTGATTACTGTCCTGGTAACTTTTCCAACACACCTCGGACATACATGAGGCACTTATGGCGTAAACGTTATCGCCCAAGGAAATGGAAAAGGTAACCCGAGATCAAATTCCAGATGAGGCTGTTCGCATTTTATCCAATTCACCCCCACCCGCTCGGGCAGGATATGACACAAGGTCAATTTTTAAGCGGAGTTTAACAGGTTTCAATTCAGAGTTTTCCTTCTCCTAGAGTACCAAGGCTGAAGAACCCAGTCTGTCCTACTATTTACCCATAGCTGGAGGGAGAGTAATTGGATTCATACCTTTCCCAAGGGTATTAGTACTATGGGAAATGCAATCAGTCTCGTCATGGATTTGAACTCGTGTCGTCGTGTCCAGTTCCTACGATGATAACCATTACACCACGGGCACCTCCTGTTCGCATTTTATATCGCGCTAATACACTTGGGAAAGGAATGAATCTATTCTCCCAGCAGCTATGGGTAAATATTAGGGCAGACTGGGTTCTTTAACCTTCCTACGGAAACTGGTCAAGGAGAAGGAAAACTCTAAATTCAGATCTAGTGGTATTCTGCATAAAAATTACCTTGTGTGGCATCCTGCTCGTAGCAAAAGAATTGGATACATACATACATACATATATGGAGGCATTCATAGTGTAATTGATAAGATGCCACGAGTTCATATCCTGGGTGAGACGTTTGCATTTCACAAAGGGCTAATACCATTGAGAAAGGTACGAATCCAATTATTCTCACTCCAACTATTGGTAAATAGTAGGGTAGACAGCACAATTCAACCATTGTATAGCAATTCTTAATTAAAACCTTTTAAACTCTACTTGGAAATTGACCTCGTGTTGCATCCTGCTCGTGTGCATGGATAGGTATATATATATATATATATATATACACACATATATACAAACATATTTGGTTGGGTTGTTAGTAGTATACTCATCAAGTTCGCATAGGAAGGTGGGGAACGAAATTTTTAAGTTAAAAGAAGCGTCAATAAAAGAAAACAAAGAGTAAACGTAACAAAGAAGTTTGAGTTGCAACAAAATTGTCATATATATATATATATATATATATATATTATCATTGATTATTATTTTTATTATTTATCTTTATAACAGGTTACAAAATATGTGGTAGGCTAATTAAAACTGATACCTTTCCTTTGTGCATTTCTAACCCTCTCGTCATTGCTACTCAGTAAAGTCAGTTCTCTAGCTTAACCAAATGTTATCGTCAACCCTGACAAAAACGCTGGCGTCTGCCCAGACTAGTACTATCTCGTTTCTTAATTTGTTCGTTACTCTAAAAGTTTTTTCGAATGGGAGTTAGTGTCAATCAATCTAATTTGGTCAATTTTAAGAATACGATTTTTTCCATATCCGTCCTCAGTAAAAATATACTACCTATGAACCATAACACATACATAATGACTGCCGTATCTTGACTAATCATTGCCGTCTTTACTCCCAAATTTACAAAGCAAACATTCTGATAAATAACCAATTCCTTTTCATGAGCTCTCAAATGAGTTTTAATCCTAGCTGCTGACTTACAAGACTAAAGGCAAACAAAACGATTTGAGCTTTATTTCCAATAGGATTAATGGGATCCGCCCGTGGAATATCATCTTAAATAATTTACAGGTTTATTTTTTAATCCAGTAGTTTATTTACAAGTTTTTTGATTTAAGAAAAAGTTACTAAGTGATTCGACAAGATTTAACTTATCTCGCTTTTGAAAACAGGTGACGATGGCAGAATATGCATTCCCAATTCTCAACACCATCAGGCAAATTCAAAGAGGATTCATCTTTACGTTAAACACACTTAAATTCTGCCGGATGCATCTTTCTCTTTTCGGACTCTGTACAACATTTAATGATTCAGCGCCAATTATTTCCATCTAAAGTTTTCTTTTTCCATACATACATACATACATACATACATATTATACGTCTGTGTACTGATATACGTGCATTTAAATTCAAGGGTAAATATGCGTGTTCTTTCTGGTGGACACGGCTTTTAACCGATGTACGTTCTCCTAGCCGATTTTTCCCTAAGTAATTACTTTTCAGTCTGAAGAAAGCGTTGTTTTTTTTTCTAGCTAACACGTTTCCACGAGTTGCTGTAGGCTACTTTTCTCGTTATTTGTTTAGTCTTTTTAAAAATCTCTTATCAGAATTCAATTAAGTGACTCGCTTACAAAGATAAACTATTTTTAAATACCATTTTAATTTACCTCGATATCCGAATTTGTAAATTACACAACGCTTTGTTAGGTATCCTGAAACACGTCTTTACCTTTCTGTCATTAAGTGTTTCTACATAACACATTAGAATGGACATCATTCATGTTTTACTACCCAATAACTCAATTATTTCAGTAGCATTACCTTTTTTAGCAGACATTATATCGTTTTAAATCTTCCTATTCATTAACCCATTAACAGCCATATTGTGCAGGTTAAAAGCCGCAGCAGAATCGCTCCCATCTTTTAAACTGTCGGCTTTGTTTCAAGTGAATATAGGCAAGAGGTTATGGTAGCTCTATCTAAATAACGCCTTCTCATTTTTTGTCAGATATAATCACTTATGATCATGGCTTGGGCTGATGCATACCACATGCTTGAATTTGAAACGTTTTTTTAAGACTGTGAAATCTGTAATTGATACACAGAGAACTTTTTTTTACCAATATCATGTTTCCTTGGAATGATGCTGTTCTGGATGGAAAACCGATACACTGTTTGGTCGAAAGTCCGAGAATAGAGGTCACTGTATCTTTTTTAAAAGGAAATGAATAAAACATGTAGCATTTAAATCAAACAACAGTGAAACGCTTTTTAGATGTCGACAATCTTAGTCTTTTTGTCAACCATTAGAATTAGGGATAGTCCAAGCCATGATCACAGCAAATCCTATTTGCCAAAACATGATAAGATATTAATTAGATGGAGCTACCATTGCCGCTTGCTTAATTTAAATTTCACTTCACCGGTGACAGTTTAAAATGTGGGATATATTTCTGCTCCCGCCCAAGTCCCTTCGAATTCCTAATCCATGGGCAAGTATCATAAAATTTATACCTAATTGCAATTGCCGACGAGTATTTTCCTTTCACTAAGTGGCGGGGGGGGCTAATATGTTGAACTGTGGCGTCTTAGTAAGCAAGTTCGAACTCAAGTCATGCAATTATTTCCACCTATGTACAAATACTTTTGAGAAGAGTTTGTACTGCCTTTACCCACTAGCTATGGATTAAATAGTGCCACTACTGTTTTTTTTTTTTGACAAGGATAACTTTAGCATTAAATAACCTAAGTAAGGTGATATGTCTGAACAAAGAATTAATCCAAACTTAACAACAAAATTCTTTGACAGGCTGTTTGGTTCAGTTGAATTCTTTAATGGCTCACGAAGACGCAACAGTCCAACACGCTACATACTAACGGGGACTCACCAAATTTTGTTGAGAAGTTTCTCTGTATTTTAACACCTATATCGACTATTCATTTCCTTATTTTTCTTTTTCTGACAAAAAAGGCAGGAAAAAGCGCCCCCCTAAGAAAAAACAAACAAACCAGAACATTTTATTCGGTGCCGCATCAAGTCAAAAGATTTACATTGATTAACATAATGTTTTGTGGTAATTGAAAGTAATGTGTCTTGAAGCGGGCTTTTATGCTGGGAAATAAAGCATTAGAACCTGGGAAAAATCGAAAATGCGTTGGCAAACAGATTCAAATAAGCTCCAGAATAAATCAAGAATATAATTCCAACTTTACTCTTCCAGGTTGCTGTTTCACAGTGGTACTCATTTTCGTTTTTATTACAGAAAATTTGCCTTCTCCTTATTCGTAAATTGAGGAAAAACGTAGTTTTTTTTAATGCTTTCTCTACTGCCCTCACCTGATTCTGAAATGAGGGGAAGCAAGTACATTAAAAAGGAAACCAAAGAAATCGGAGCAGATTTTTTAGTTTTTTTTTTATTTAATTATTTATCTGCCTCCTTGCGGATGTCCACTTTTTACTATCTTCTCGCATCAACTTAAAAGAAAAAGAATTTTTTTTCAGAAAACATATACTCTATTAATATAATATCTATATACAGATTAAATTCTGTTATGTAATTCTTCCGATGGTGCCCCGAAATGCCCTCTTGAATTTTTCTTACCATTTTCTCTGAAACCATCCAGTTTAATCTACTTTGTTTTTATCGCGGTTTTGATTTCATTTCGCGATTTGTTCCCAAAATATTTAACTCTATTAACAAAATAATTGTTAATAGACTAAGATTTTTTTAAAGTGTTGATTCTAAATTTCCAATTTGGGGAGAACTGCTGAAAAAATGTCCACCATAATTAGAAATTCTTTAAATTATCAAGAAAATTAGATCATCTCTGGTTCTTTTTTCCTATTAAATAGTTGATCCTATTTTTCAAATCTTTCTTTGTAACTCTAACCTTTAACTCTTTATTTTATTATTTTTATTATTATTCTTCGTATTGGGATCTTAAATTCATTCTTAAATTTTTACTTTGTACAATTAGAGTTGCCTGGCGTTTCTCGTGCGATAAAAAAGCAGAAATATAACGAAAAATATCTCAATTTGAATTCAATTTAATAAGTCTATCAACAATACAAAAAACAGCGCAAAAAACATAGATGTGAAAACAAATATCTTTCTGTAGTACCGCAGTAAATGATATCATATCTTCTTTAATTTAAGCTTATTGCATAAGATATATGAAATTTATTCATGTTTCTGATTCATTGATATAAAAGAAAGTCTCGAAAACTTTACACATAGCAGGCCTGAGGAAAAAAATAAAATAAAATAGAACAAAACAAAACACAAATCAATCAATCAAACAAACAAACAAACAAAAAAACCCAGCTTAATGTTAGAAATATATTTACTTGAAAAAAATTGAAAAATATCGGGCAGAAGACACTGTGATGTATTGGCTAATGTCATGGACTTCGACAGAATAGAAATCAAGTTTGAACTCTAGTTGCGCGATTACATTCACTTTTGGACTAAATACTCTTTAGAAAGTTATAAAATCCCTTACTTGGAGGTGCCCGTGGTGTAATGGTTATCGTCATAGGAAATGGACACGGCGACACGAGTTCAAATCCTGGACGAGACTGATTGCGTTTCACATAGCACGATTAATAATTGGATTCATACCTTTCCCAAGGTATGAATCCAATTACTCTCCCTCCAGCTATGGGTAAATAGTAGGATAGACTGGGTTTCAGCCTTCGTGAGGCAACTAGTCTAGGAGAAGGAAAACTCTGAATTCAAACCTGTTAAACTCCGCTTAAAAATTGACCTTGTGTCATATCCTGCTCGAGCGGAGGGGTTAGTAGATATGATAAAATCCCTTACTTTTGCCGCGTTGGATAGGGCTTGTAGAATACACCGACTAGATCTCTGCAGAGGTGTAAGACTCCCCCAACATGTCACCTGGATATGACACAAAATAAGCTGATGGTGAGGTTCCAGTGATGCTGGAGTCATGAGGATTGCGGAGAACCCCTTCACTACCATTGCTCCAATATCCACTCTAAACCGGAGCGTTATCCTCTTTTAGGATTCGAACTATAGGTCAAATAGAACTTATGCCAAACTTTAATTGTTTGAAATTGTTTTTACATTTAACTGTCTCTTCAAGACTTTCTTTTATATCAATAAACCTGATCGGTCAAATAGAACTGAACTGCGTATTTAGCCTCTAACTGAATTACTTGAAATAGAATTGTTTTGATATTTAACTGTTTGTTTATGCTAAACTGAATTATTTGAATTAGTACTGTTTGACTCAACTGAATTGCTTGAAACAGAAATGTTTTGATGATTAAACTGTGTTCTCATGCTAAACTGATTTGTTTGAAATGGAATTGATTATTTGTATAAAATTGGATTAAATAACCTTCAATGGTTTACATGCCATAAAACCCTGTTATACAACCAACCAACCAAATCCCTTTTTTGCCTAGCTATGGGTTAAATAGTACCACAACTGTCCTTCTATACGGATGGCTTTGGCAAGGAATATCACATAAACGTTTATACATCATTAAACAAATAAAAGAAGTAATTTGTTTATTGGAAAAAATATTTACTCCATAATTCATTCAACAGATAGGTATACGACGTCACTAGCAAATTTTACACCCCTCTTCTAATAGCAAATTAACTTTTAGAATAAACATAAATATTCCTATTTGTTTTTGACATCTTATTTGTGTGTATATATACATATATATATATGGAATTCAGACCTGACCGATAAAATAAAACGCAGTTTTTTTTTCCGAACAGCCACCCGTCGATACTGATATATGAATGCACTACATGGACGCTAACTAAACGTATGGAGAAAAAGTTAGGCGGCAATTACACAAGAATGCTGTGAGCAATAAGTCCTGGAGGCAACGTCCCACAAAATAGCTATACGGCCACCTACCAGCTATCACGAAAACTATCCAAGTTAGACGAACCAGACGTGCTGGACACTGCTGGAGAAGTAAGGACGAAATTATAAGTGACATAGTCCTGTGGACCCCTTCACGTGGATGAGCAAAGGTAGGATAACCAGCTAGAACCTATGTACAACTGCTCAGTGCCGATACAGGGTAGGGTCTTAAAGACATCCCTGAAGCGATGGTGGATAGAGACAAGTGGCGAGAAAGTCAGGGAGATCCGTGCTGGCATCACGACATCAGGATAATATATATATATATATATATCATCATCATCATGTCGTGCCGCTAGCACGGATATCTCTGACCCTCTCTCGCCACTTCTCCCTATCGTTCATCACCCTAGGTAGGTCTTCAGGGCTACATCCTGTATCCTCACATAGCTGCTGAATGTATGTTCGAGCTGGTCGTCCTGCTTTTGCCCTGCCATATGTGGGGGTACATAGCAGTACATCACTTATGAGCTGGTCCCTGCTTCTCCAACAGTGTCCTGCATGTCTGGTTCGTCTAGCTTGGATAGTTTTCGTGATGGGAGCCAGGTGGCCGTATAGTTGGTGTCTTGTGGGGTGTTGCCGCCAGGATTTATGCAATATTGCTCGCAACATTCATGTGCAATTGCCGTCTAGCTTAAATAAATAAATGAATATATATATATATATATATATATATATATATATATATATATATATATATATATAAAATTAACCTAAATCGCAAGTCAAAAATCTTCTACTAAAGTTTCACCTTAACGGATCATCAGGAAGCCTAACTTCGACTGAATTCTTGGAGAAATCGCTCCATTGTCTGGTGTTGAGCACTTTAGTAATTGTAGCATTGCAGGATTCGCGGAGGGTTTTTTTTGTTTTCTTTTGACCACTGACTGTGTATCCCTTGATTTTTTTCAAGGGGCCGGACGAGGTTGGCCTTTTTTTTCTTTTTTCCCTGGGCGGTGATTCGAGATACTTTTTTCTCTTGTTCCTGGCCAGGGTTTTTTTTGTTTTTTTCTGTACCGTGAATACTGGTAGATATTAGATTAGTATATATATATATATATATATATATAATAATAAATAATATATATTATATATATATTTAATCCATGGAAAATATTATTCTGCTACCTTAGGTTTCATGAAGATGGAATGAAATAGAAAATAGAAAATGCGGCAAAATCAGACAGAATCGAAAATGCGACAAAATGCAGACAAGATTTCGTTTATGTGTGGTTGTAAGTATGTGTGTGTATGTGTGTGTGTGTGTGGATGCATGTTTTTAACTGCCTGATGAATGTTGTTATAAACTTCAGGAAACCTTAGGTTGCAGAACAATATTTTCCATGGATTAAATATATATATAATATATATTTATTTATTATCATTATTATTATTATAGCTCTATCACAGATATTGAGCACTCTCCATATTATATTGCACTTGGTTCAAAACATAACCGCATAGTGATTTACTGACGACCAACACTCTCATAATATATATATATATTATATATATATATATATATATATATATATACATATATATTAAAGAAGTTTAATGGAGGAGCAAATGTTGTGTCCAAAATCAATGTTATAGCCTTTAAACACACACACACACATATATATATATATATATATATATATACCTGTCAAGTGGTGATCACTGAGTAGACAAACAGTCAGTTACCATACATCGCTGACTCTACGTTATCCTAACTTGTATATGTATATATAATTCTAATTTGATAACTTCACAGAATTCCTTGTGTCTCATGTGAGCTCGGTAGTTTTTCTGCCATATTTATTTTTTATAATTATAAAGGTGTGAGTTTAAACAAGTATTGAGCACTTTTTTAATCGTTTCTCTGAGACGATGTTATTTTACGTACACACACACACACACACACATATATATATATATATATGTGTGTGTACGTAAATATATATATATATATATATATATATATATATATATATATATACGGTGGAGTTCTTGGTGTAATGACTACAGTCGTCAAAATAGACTCAACGTTATGAATCTAATTATTCTCCCTCCAGGTATCAATACTCAGTTGGGTAGACTATGCTCTTCAATCTTGATATAGTAATCAGTCTAGAAGAAGGAACTCTCTGAATTCAAACCTGTTAAACTGCCCTTGAAAATTGATTTTGTCTCGTGTTCTGCCAATATGGTGGGGTAGGTAGGTGTACATTTCCGGGTTTCGATCCCAGCTAGAGTCATCTATATGACTAGCCACACTGGAGAGTTATGATACATCGAAACAGCTTGTCTGCCGATGAGAATACATACGCGCTCCTCAGGGGGTTGAGCACCTGAGTAAGGGATTGCTGGTTGCTGCATACGCATAAATGCGGAAAGCTCTTTGCATAAATTGAGCACCTTGGCAGCTGATAGAATATATATAAATATATACCTAAAAAAAACCTTCGCTTACGCTGATATTTACAATAGTTCATGGGTAAGATATCCGACTGACGTAAAATCTGCTTGGTTTCGATCCCAGCTTGAAGTATCCCACGTGTCTACTCTCACTGAAGAATTGTGATACAAAAAAAACAGTCTGTCTGTGGATAACAGTATATATATATATATATATGGTATCTTGAGTATATATATGTGTGTGTGTGATTTTTTTGGAACTATTTTCATTAAAAGCAACAGAAAGGTTGTATAAAGAAACTTCTCGCCTTGCTATTCTTGATTCGTTACGTGTGACTGTATTTGGTTTTGACACAGTAAACAGTGTAAATAGAAACCAACCGTAATTTTATAACTTATCATTTACTAACATTTTTTTATATCAAGTGCTGGTACTTTCCATCGATTTTTAACTCACATGTTAAACTTACGAGAAAGCCAATCATAAATCATATTTGCAATTTTGCTTTAGAATGAAAGGACGAAAGCTTAGGAATTGGCATCAATCCTATCACTTAATTACGCTATACGTCATACAAAAATGCATATACCTAGCTTCAGTTAAAGTTTCGAGTAAACAATATTAGTTTTAAAATTCTTATTTACTAGCACAAACCTGAATTTCTAACATCTGTCGTAGGGTCTGTTTGTCTAGAGCCGGACTTGCAAATCATATGAGGTCTCATGATAGCAAACTATTGACAACTCGTTTTACTCCAGTCGTTCCGCGCCAACTTATATGTAACCCGTGTTAATTCAGTGAAAAAATATCTTGATCTGCTGCAGATTTGAGAGGTCATATGAGAGTGCACGGGAGTCGTCTCAACGGATAAATTCAGCTGATCTATTTATCACACATGGAAGAGTGTTGTAGTAGTCCTGAAGAGTCTTATGCATTTCCACGAGTGCTCTTAACCTACCGAGGAAATGGCTTTCTTCTTCTTCAAAGATGTGGAAGCTGCCACACTCACTAACGAAGGCAATTAAATACCTTCTTTTCTCATTCGATTCAATAAGGTTTTACCTTCGTTTGTTTGCATGGAAAACTTTCAAAAAATTTATGAAGTTTTTTTGTTTGTTCTTGTTATCCAAACTTGTATATATATATTTAAAAGTTCAACCGGGTAGGAATTATTAGATGTAGGCGGATGTGATATATGTCTTTTAGCAGCAGTAGCTGTTTCTTTTCCCTGCATGGGATGGAATGTGAAAATCGAGCGTTTTTAATCGAAAAACTTCCTCCTACGCGTTGACTTACGGATATCAGCTTTATGATTGGATCAGATCAAACATTTTATGGAGATACCTAGAAGCTTAAGTCTTTAAACGCATGCAGCTAACAACAGATTCGTTCAAAGGTTGTTTTTGTTTTTTTTTATTCGCGATGATATCACAGAAATACAAGAAGCAAGTATAAGATCAATGCAGAAATTAAAAATGAGAGACGAAGAATGAGGATGAGAATTCGGATGATAAAAATATTTTTAAAAAAATGATGGCAAACTCAAAACAGACAAATATTCTTTTTTTTTCATAGTAAAATTACATTTTGACTGCCTCTCACTCCCTCACTCTCTCACTCTCTGTTTATATATATATATATATATATATATATATATATATATATATATATATACGTGTACGTGTATGTGTGTGCCTTAAACAAGTTATACCTGGAAACCGATTTGAACGAGAGCTCGCTGCTGGTTTAAACCTTATATTTTTTGCATTTGTGATAGACAAGCCATGGAAGATTCGGAAAACGCAGAACACGAGGGGAATTTCGGCGGTGGAGTTACCATTTTTAATTTTTATATATATATATATATATGTGTGTGTGTGTGTGTGTGTGTGTGATTGATAGATTGTGGCGAATCTGAAGAGATGATAAGAATAAGTCAAATAAATCAAACACTTACAAAAGTTTAGTAGTAGTGATATTTCATTCTTTTTTTATTCCAAGAACTTCCTCAGAATAAACATTTTTTTTTAGTTTTTCCACATTTAAGCAAATGAGAGATTAGATAAGATAATGAAGAAAATGAAGGTTTATAAGGGGAGGCAGTCAAATGTATCTCAAAAAAATCTCAAATGAAGCCTGTTACACCTGACTCCATCACCATACATACAGTCAAAGTCAAAACCTGAAACTCCTACCACCATCACTTAAACTCACATCTAACCCCCACTCTATTTCTCCCCTTACTTGTCTCTTATCCCCCTTGACTCTCTCCCTCCCTCTTTTATACCTTTATATTCTCCGTTATCTTATATATTCTCTCATTTGTTTAAATGTAGAAAAACTAAAAAAGAATTAGTCTGGGGAAGTTTTTGGAATAAAAAAGAATGAAATATCACTGCTACTAGACTTTTGTAAGTATATGATTTATTCATCATTATACTCACATATAAAAATATATATAAATATATGTATATTATGTCCAATGAGAGAAAAAAGTACATACTGTAAAACCAATAGGCCCACAAGTGAATTTGATTTTAATTCTTAAAAAAAATTCCTCAACACGTGTTTCTGGCATTTTACGTGGTCTTCAGGAATTAAATAGTTTCTTCTTGTGCTCTCTTTGATTTATTCAGTTGCGTCTGTTTGGATTAGGTTTCGGTTTGTTTTAATTCCTGATTTTTGACTGAAAATATTCTATTCGAGTTAATTGTCCAAGACAAATTTTTGTCTGTGTAGATAGATTTTCTCGCTTTCTCTTTTTTCTCTTCTTGTTCTTATATATATATATATATATATATATATATATATATATGTGTGTGTGTGTGTGTGTGTGTGTGTGTTGGGGATACACGCGCACGTGTGTAAGCTTTAACAGTAATGTAAGCAGTAATTAAGTTGGCTGACCGAATTTAATGGCGACGCGAAGCCTCCTTTTTAAAGAGTTGATACGCCAAAGTCTAGAGTAAGGCACTACTCCTTTCTCTTGGTTGCTCCACTTACGCTTGACTACAACATTATAATGCTGAGTGTTAAGCAAGGGGGCATCAAGTACCATTTTGAGTCTTTGGTATGACTCAACCTGGGATTGAACCCCGGTCTCTTTGCTATAATTATATGAAGTTCTCAATGCCAGTGGTTGAGCATATATATTCAAGCAAGGATAGCGTAGACAGAAACGACTGCGAATGGTAACTATCAGTTATTTGCTTATGCGATCATCAAACCAGGGATATGTATATATATATATATATATATATATATATGTATAGTTACAAGATCCTCAATGAAATATAACTCAGGCATGTGGTGAAATTAAGTCGATATAAAAACGCTTTATTTATCTGCAATACAATCTTAGCACATTCACATAGAATATCCATTGGAACAATACATTCATAAAAGACTGAACCTACAAGGTTCATTTTTAGGTCTTCGTCTCAGACATCATGTTAAATTCAAGTAGAAGTTATCACATGATGACTGGTGCATAAATTGTTGGTGGGGGGTAAATTGAATAAAAGTATATCCTATTATTTCGTGTATGTCATATTAGAGAGAAAGATTTTCAAACAGCCACCGGCAACGAACCTCAGTGAAAGTAAAAGACAAAAATAAAAAAACAAAGAAAAAGAATGAAGAAAAAGAAAGAAGGTTTTCGATAAGGAAAAAAAGGGAAAGCAAAAGAGGAAAAACAAAATTATGATAGGACAAAATATAAAGTACCATGAAAGGAAGTAGAAGAAGAAAAGCATTGGTAATGAGAAGGAAAGAAAGGGTCCGGAGAAGAAGGAAAGGAATAGTGAAGAGGAGAATGAAAGAAATTATAAGGAGAAGAGGAAAAGGAATGGTAATGAGGAGAAGGAAAGGAATTGTAAGAAGAAGAAGTAATGGAATGATAATAAGGAGAAGGAAAGGAATGGTAATAAGGAGAAGCAAAGAAATGGTAATAAGGAGAAGGAGGGGATTGTAAGGAGGAGAAGCAAATAAATGGTTATGAGGAGAAGAAAATGAATGGTAATGAGGAGAAGGAGAGGAATTGTAATAATAAGAAAAACAATTGCAATGAGGAGAAGGAAAGGAATGGTAATGAGGAGAAGGAGGGGATCTTAAGAAGAAGAAGAAGAAGTAATGGAATGATAACAAGAAGAAGGAAAGAAATGGTAATGAGAAGAAAAGGAATGCACATGAGAAAAACAAGCAATGAAGAGAAAGAAAGGAATGGTAATGAGGAGAAAGAAAGGAATTGTAAGAAGAAGAAGGAATGGATCAGTTACAAGAAGGAAAGGAATTGTAATGAGTAGAAGGAATGGAAAAGTAACGAGAAGGGGGAAAGGAATGGTAATGAGGACAAGAAAATAATGGTAAGGAGAAGATAGGAACGGAAAGGAGAAGAAGAAAATGAATGTTAAGGAGAAGGAAAGGAATGGTAAGGAGAAAAAAAAAAAGAAAACCTTGTAGAATTTAGAAATAAAAAAGAAAGAGTAATAAAAAGATACAAAGAAGAAAAGTGATATAGAAAGGAAAGAAATATTTTTAAAAAATAAATAAATAGTGATAGAAGAATAAGATTTAAAAAAAACGAGAAGAAAGTGAAAGGGACAGAATAAAAAGATTGAAAGAAACAGAAAGGGAAAGTTAAAGAAGAAGAAGAAGAAGAAGAAGAAGAAGAAGAAGAAGAAGAAGAAGAAGAAGAATTAGTTTTTTAACGACATCTTGACTATTCAATGGCGAATTTTGATACAAACAATTTATGTAGAAATATATGGTTTCAGGTGACTAACCAATAACAACAATACAAAAAGAAATGACTAAATGACAAACAGGAAAACTACAATAAATAAATGGAGAAAACAAAAATGGGAAGGAAAATAACTGTTTTGGAAAATTCAGTAGTCTAAGGAAGTTATATCTGAGATAACGTGGATATGGCAGAGAAGGGAAAGCCGGAAGAGAGAAACTGAATCTCTTTAAATAGTAATACAAAATAATGCTCAAACAACTAATTATATCAAAAGCAAAACTTGATATGCAGAAATACGAGTTTAGGTAATGTGGTGACAAACCTGAGTGGGTAGGAAAATGTGATAAAATGGGAATTGAGCATGATTCTAAAGTTTGGCCATGCTGACAAACAGTATATCCACAAACCATAATCAGTCCAAAAAATGAAAAGAATAAACGTCTTTAGGATTTTCAGATAGAAACCAGTAACATAATCCCAGTCACAAGACTATAGCTACTATTAATAAATTAATTAAAAAGAGCCCCTCATCGAGTTGGCTTTGTCGTTCTAGCGGACTCGAGTGAAAAAAAAAAAAATAAAAGATAGACATTAAGATCTTGCCAGAGAGCTGAAGAAGCTACTGAACATGAAAATGACTGTGATATTAATTGTACCGGGAGGCAATTGGATCGCCCCTAAAGGCCTGGAAAAAAGGAGTTGTTGACTAGTTGATGAGTAGAAGAATTAATTCAGTCCAGACCACAACATTGTTAAATCTAACAAGAATACTTACAGCAGTTCCGGAGACTTGTTGAGACTAGCTGTCACTCAGTCTTCGATGGAAAATCAACGGTGAAAACTGATGTGAAAAACACGCCGGGAACAAAAACAGCTTCCTGTAGGACTTGGAAGTTGGTGGACGAGTGGAGACCATCCAAAAGACAGCATTATTGAAGACGGCCAGAATACTGAGAAGAGTCCTGGAGACTTGAGGAGACTTGCTGTCACTCAAACTCCAGTGAAAGACCATCAGCTAACGCATGTGAAAAACTCTAAAGTAGTTATATTAATAATAATAAAGAGGTAGGAAGAGGACTTGCCAACATTGAAGATAATTTTGACGCATCGATACAACGACTCGAAGACTATATACAAAAACACGATAGAGGACTGATTACAGCCATCAGAAACGATACTGATAACACGATGGACAAGAGAATAATAATAACTAGGAAATAAAAATGGGAAGATAAACAATTCGATGGGCGTTTAAACGACTAATAAACAACATCTCACACGAGAAAACCTTGACCTGACTAAGAAAAGGAAACTTTAAGAGAGAAACCATATTTCTCCTAATAGCAACACAAAACAACGCCGTAAGAACCATTCATATCAAAGCGAGAATAGATAAGACGCAACAAAATAGCAAATGCAGTGATTGAGATGAAACCATCAATAACATAATAAGCGAATGCAGCAAAATAGCACAGAAGGAGTATAAGACTAGATACGACTGGGTGAGCAAGGTGATTCACTGGTAGATGTGCCAGAAATCTAAATTTGACCCTACGAACAAATGGTATATGTACAACCCAGCAGCTGTCCTAGAAAATGATACACATAAACTCCTTTGGAACTTTGACATACAGACGGATCACCTAATCTCGGCCAGGAGACCAGGCCTTATAATAATTTACAAAAAAAAAAAAATTGCAAAATTGTTGAGTTTGCTGTCCCGGCTGATGACTGAATAAAACTGAAAGAATGTAAAAAAGAAGGATAAGTACCTCGACCTTGCTTGGAAAAAGAAAAAACTATGGAACATGAAAGTGACAATTATACCAATTGTGATTGGTGTTTTTGGTACAGCAACTAAAGGATTGTTAAAGGGACTGGAGGACTTGGAAGTTGGTGGACGAATGGAGACCGTCCAAACTACAGCATTATTGAGAACGGACTGAATACTGAAAAGAGTCCTGGAGACTTGAGGAGACTTAGTGTCACTTAAACTGCAGCGAAAGACTATCAGCGGATATGAAAAACTCCAATGAATAATAATAATAATAAAAAAAAAATAATAATAATAATAATAAATCCATAAGTTAAAACAGGTTTACCCAGCCGGCTGGGGCTGGAGAACACACCGACTGCATCCCTGCAGAAGAGTAAGACCCCCACTAACTAGTGTCCTGGATATGACTCTAAACAATCTGATGGTGAGGTTCCAGTGATGCAAGGACTTTGAGGAATATAGAGCACCCCTCTACTGCCATTGCTACCAGGTCGACTCTGGCCGGGAATGCTAGCACTTAATAGGGTCATATCTATGGGTTAAATAGATCTAAATTACATACTTATGCTAAACTGAAAATTTTGAATTAGAGCAGTTTGACTTAATTGAATAGATTTAAAAAGAATCTTTTTTATTTACAATTAAACTGTCTACTTGCATTTAAACTATGTAATTATGCTAAACTGAAATATTTGAAATGGAACTGATTTTGACATTGAAACTGTACTTACGCTAAACTAAATTGTTTGATATAGAACTGTTTTGACATTTAACTGTGTAAACAAAATCTATGCTAATACTGAACTGAATTGTTTGGATTAGATATGTTTGAATAAACTGAATAGCTTGAAACAAATGTTTTAGAAAATTAAACTGTGTAATCATACTAAATTGACTTATT
>CAUZXS010002639.1:50000-62500 GCA_963585895.1 Sepioteuthis lessoniana
ATCCTGAGATAATATTCATATTCGCTTCAGTTATTTAATGGCCCTCTTTTATACATACATACACACACACACACACACACACACACACACACACACACACACATATATATATATATATATATATATATTAAATTAGAAATAAACATACACATTACCTTTTTTAATGGTTTTATTAAGAACAGAAAGTACTCGGTATACCAATAATACTATTACACACACACACACACACATACACACACACACATATATATATATATATATATACTTCTCAGCACAATTCAGTACTTTTTTAATTCAGTCGTAAATAGTCATCAAGTAGATTGGTATGAATTGATATTGTCTGACCAATCTTAAGTATTAGTATTGTTCTTCTCTAGCATTACCATTCCACACACACGAATCTATGACATATATATATATATATATATATATATATATATATATATATAATCCAAAGAATATGAGTTGGAAGTAATTCAATTCGGGCATATATAAGAGAATATTTATAGATCTTCAGGAGTGCTCAATATATGATAATCAATATATAAATTATTTAATTTCATACGGAGCAAATTCATATAATGAGAAGAAAAACCGAACAAACATTCATTTAGTTGTTATAAGTTTGATATTCGTAAACGTATTTATCACTACATTTCGCAAATAAATAAATGAATAGTTTTTTTTTTTTCCTTAAATAAAATGGGTTAACTTAAAAAATCTGAATATAAGCCCAGGTAAAGAAAATCATACATAATACTACTGATCCTTGTCAAGTAAGAATATTAAGTTTATAAGTCCCAAAATTTCACTCTAAATTATCCATCAGGACACATAGCGTTATAGGTGTTCATACCCAAAGCTTCTAAGGAGAGAATCATATGGAGGTTGCAGGTTCAATAACAATATAGGAATACTTAACTCTTGTACCCGGTTATGGCTAACGGAATCAGAACAGGCAACTCCCGTAGATTCTATAAAAGACGTAGTTCGAAGTTCCATGTAGTTTCCTGAGTTCGACAAACACCTGAAGAAAGCCGGAGGACATATTGGCCGAAACGTTGTGGAAATAACAATAAAGATGAAGACAATAGTCCGAAAACCCTTAATGATAAAAATCACCAAGGTTCCTCTCAGAAATTTAGGCAACTGGTTTTATGAGATTTTTAAAATTTTCTTTTATATTCATATAGATACGCAACACCAGACATTGACATTACATCTGTTTTTGATACCAACTTCTCGCCCTGATCATTTTGTTCTCCCAACTTCCTTTCTTTCTTTCTTTCTCTCTTTCTTTCTTTCTTATTATTTAAAAAAAAATTATACGAGTAAGAATCCATTAAAAGAATATTTTCATCATTTTTTTTTCTTTCCATTATGAGATGGCTAACTGAATATGTTTGTTGGTCTTATGGAGTGGCCAGATGAAATAAATTTATGATTGCCAAATGAGGGTTGGTTGAGTTTTTCTTCCAATTATATATATATATATATATATACCAAAACCATCAATGGATAAAGGGGATTTTTTTAATATGACCCATATTTCTCCGAGAAAAATTGTTTATCAATATAATATTCATACTTTAAAAGATATTTTCCTCCATTAGTAAACAATCTTTAGTATTCCTTCTGCAT
Organism: Sepioteuthis lessoniana; assembly: GCA_963585895.1. NCBI lineage: Eukaryota > Metazoa > Mollusca > Cephalopoda > Myopsida > Loliginidae > Sepioteuthis > Sepioteuthis lessoniana. The sequence continues at coordinate 51,642 of CAUZXS010002639.1, forward strand.
CTAAATTTTTGGACTGCAGTTTTAAGATTTGCTCACGGTCCTCCTCAATGCTTCGTCTCTTGAAAAACTTTGTTTCAAGCCGAAATTCTTTGAGGTTGGAGGCAACCTAGTGGAAATCAGGGAGACTCAGATCTAGAAGTAAAGAGGATGTGACAGTTGTTCCATGTTAATTTCACAGATGGTTCTAACGGTGCCTGCTGCGGTCTGTTGTTCCAGATAAAACCCTGTGGCAGTTGACCTTAGAAATGGCAAGGTCATTGTGCACAATATTGTGTGCTGTGTCTGCAGAAATTCCTAGTTGCTCTGAAATGCACTTTATTGTGACTCACACACATTGAAACACACACACACACACACACACACACACACACACACACACACATATATATATATATATATATATATATATATATATATATGTATATATATCCAATACGTATATAGGTAAATATAAGATATATGATAGAACTACGAAACGATTTTCAATTACTTAGCAATTAGTGGACGGAACTGAATAGCTTATAATAGCTGAATAGTCACAAGAACAGAAAGGAATCCTTGCAGTGAAGTCACTTTGTTTTATCTATGGACTGTTACACACAAACGACTTATTCTGTCTGGATTAATATCCAGATCGTCCCTGAAAAGAAAGATGTCTTTGAACTCGTCGTCTCTTGTAATGGCTTTGTCAATTACACATGTTCAACGATGTCTAAAGTAGATCTAGATTAGATTCGGGTTTAACTTCACTAAAAGTTCATTGAAGCAATTAATATGGTGGTGGCGGGGGAGGGCTTTGAGAAAATGACAGTGTGAAGGAGAAAATTAGGTGGGAAAAGAGAAAGGAAAGCAAAGGAAAAAACATAAAACAAAAGTGATATAGATAAATTGTAGGACACATTAGGGGAAACCGAATAAAAGAAAAGATAGATAAAGAAAAATTCAAAAAAAGAAGTGATAGAGAAGGAAGGGCATAGGAAATGTATGAGAAAGAAAAAGAAGAGAAAGAAAGGCCAACAGAAAAAAAGATAGAGAGAAAGTGAAACAGGTAGTTGTGAGAGAAATGAATGTGGGGGATTAAGAAGACAAGGCATAGAAATAGCGAAAAGATTGCGTTCAACTTCTTTGTTTAATGGTATATAAACCTTCGTGGGTTATTTAATGACAAAGGTATTCTAGTTGAAGAATACTAGAGCCACTGGTTAACCTTCAAATTGGGGATATATATCATACTTTTCCCTAGGGTATAAACTCGGAAGTGAATATAATAACATGGCTGGAGTGCAAACTCGTTCATTATGATGTCCCAATCCAGTGCGTTAGCTACTACACCACGAGGAACCTATCCAGTGCATTTTATGTTTTTATCTAAACCTTTTCAGACAGGTGGTTACTCGAAATTCCATCCACTATCAGTGAATTGATAAAAAAAAAACACGTTTTGTTTATAGACACATGAACAGCAGCAACTCGAGAAAATAATCAATACTGATTTTTTTTCTATTCAACCTAACGAAAACCGCTATTATATGATCATTGCAAAGCAACATTTTCAGTTTTACTTATATGTTACGGAAATATTGGACAGAGTTTCCTTCGTTGTGCCTGAGGCTTTTTGTTTGTTTTGATATGGGATGAACTAAGAAATGTTGCGTCTAAATCCACCAAGCCAGGTAGGGACTAAAATGTAAGATAAAGGAAATAAATAAACACATAAAAAAAAAAGATGAAGATGAGAAAAGGATAGGAAGGTTTTCTTCCTCCTTGTTCTTGTCTCCTGGTGGGACCCTGTAGAAAAAGCAAGGTAAGACTGGACACCGTGATATTACTATATTGACGTGAGCAAATTAGGGCTTTTGCCAAAGCGCATGGGAGACTTCGTTAAACTAACAATGTGGAGCATACTAGAGCCGACAAAATGTCCTTAATCATTTCCTTTCAAAATCTTTTCAGCAACAGAGAAATCCACGTGTTGTAATGGTTAACACGCTAAACTGGGACATTGTCGTTAGCGAGTTCAAACTCCAGTCATGCTGGAGGTGTAATATCCTTGGGGAAGTTAGGGCCACCTAGCCATGGGTTGAATAGCACAAATCATCATCATCATCATATCGTGCTGGCAGCACGGATATCCCTGACCCTCTCTCGCCACTCCTCCCTATCGTTCATCGCCCCAGGCAGGTCTTCAGGACAACAACCTGTATCCTCACATAGCTGCTGAATGTACGTTCGTGCTGGTCGTCCTGCTTTTGCGCGGCCGTGTGTGGGGATCCACAAGAGTACATCTCTTATGAGTTCATCTCTGCTTCTCCAGCAATGTCCTGCATGCCTGGTTCGCCTAACTTGAATAGATTTCGTGATAGGGGGCAGGTGGCCGTACAGTTGGTGTCTTGTGGGGTGTTGCTGCCAGGACTTGTTGAGGATTGCACGCAGCATTCTTGTGTAATTGCCATCCAGCTTCTTCTCCAGCCGTTTTGTTAGCGTCCATGTAGTGCATCCATATAGCAGTATCGATGTGACCGCTGCCTGGAAGAAACTGCGTTTCATTTTATCGGTTAGGTCTGATTTCCATATAGTCGATAGCCTATTGATAGCTGTCCATGCTTTCGTTAACCTCGTTTCGATGTCCTTTTCGGTTGATTCGACGCTGCTTCCTAGGTACGTGAATTTGTCTACTAGTTTAAGAGGGGTTCCTTCTAGAGTGGAGATGTCCCCTGTTTGGTTATAGCACATATATTCCGTTTTGTGTGCATTAACATGGAGGCCTATGCTTGCTGCTGCTCGTTCCAGGCTATGCAGAAGTGTTTCGGCTTGGTCAGGTGTATTTGCCAGTATCGCTATGTCATCGGCGTAGTCGGCGTCGGTAATTGTTGTTGCGGGATATCTTCTGCTTCTTTTCTTCGTCAGTTCGAAGCCATTCTCTTTGATTTTGTCAATCGATGTTCTAAGTACGTAGTCTAGACAAATGATAAAGAGATACGGAGCCAGCGTGTCCCCTTGTAGTACTCCTGCTACAATGTCGAAGTATTCTGTGTCTCCATCTGGTGATCGTACTTTTACTTTAGTGTTTCTATAGAGAATCGTTATTGCCGCTACGGTTTCTTTAGGTATGCCGTACGCTAGTAGGATTTGTTCCATCTTTCCTCTGTGAATGGAGTCGAAAGCCTTGGTAAAGTCGACAAATATTAATGTCGCTTGTAGGTTCTTTGCCCGTACACCCTCAAGGATTCTGCGGATGGTTAGTATTTGTGAGGTCGTAGATCTATTTCTTCGGAAGCCATTTTGGTTTTTTCTAAGTATGTTGTCGATTTTGGGTTCTATGCGGTTTCGTAGTAGGGCATTGTAGATTTTGGCAGCTATGGATGTAAGTGTTATGCCTCGGTAGTTTTTGGCTAATCCGAGGTCTCCCTTTTTAGGGAAGGGGAGTATGCATCCCTTCGTCCATCTATCTATCGGATTTTGATTGTATACTGCGTTGCAGTGTCGGAGCAGTATGTCGTCGAATTGTCTGGTCTTCCATACTTCCGGGGGAATTTCGTCCAGTCCTGCAGCTTTCCTATTTTTAATTTTTCTGAGAACCGAGTCGAGTTCTCCTTGTGTGAACGGTCCAAGTTTAATGTCTAATTGTTTGCTAATTATTCTGGTGATTGGTTCATGCGTTATTTTTGGTGGGTTTCCCAGTAAGTTTTCGAAGTGCTGTTTCCACAGTTTTATTCTTTCTTGTTGGTTTGCTGCTTTAAGTTTTGCTTTGGTTGTGTTCTTTCTTCTGCTCACTTCGTTTATTGTTTGCCAGGCAATTCTAGATTGTCTATCTTCTACCGAGTCTCTGATCTTATCTATCTGATTTTGAATGTATTCTGTCTGTTCCTTTATATATATGCCTGCTAATTGATATTGTGCCGTTTTTAGTTTTAAGGCATTTGTGTTTGTTGGGTTTTTTCGATAGTTTTTGGAGGCTGTTTTCACTAGTGCACGTTTTTCTCTCACCGCTAAGGTTTCCCATGGGACTCTATATTTAGTTTTAATTTTTGTTGGAATGTATTTTGCTGCTGCCTCAAGGTGTGCATTGACAAAATTTTCGTATTCGTCGTTTGGTGTACTTTTTTCCGTCTTTTCTTGTAGTGTTTCGAATCTGTTTCTCAATTCTAATACGTATTTATCTCTGACATCTTTGTTGTTTAATAGGGCCCAGTCATAGTGTTTGGTGGTCGCTGTTCGTTTGTCGTTTTTTCGTAGGCTTAACCGTATTTTCGCTGTGACTATTCGGTGATCGGTGGACACACCCTCAAAAGAGGAGTATGCCTCGCAATTCAATGCACTATTCTTCCATTTCTTGTTTATAAGGACGTAGTCTATCTGAGCTTTAGTATTGTTTGCGTACGTGTATGTCCATAGTTTGCCCTCTCTTTTTTGGTAGTTTGTATTGAGGCATGCTAATCTATTTTCTATCATGAAATCTGTTAGATGTTGTCCATTTCTATTTGACGTGTTGTGGAGGCTGTATTTGTTGTTTCCGTTTTTCCCGATTTGTGCATTCATGTCTCCGCCAATGACTAACATGTTGTGTTTCGGGATGCTACGCACTAATGAGGATAACTCATCGTAGAAGGTGACTATTTCATTTTCTTCACTAACATTGGTGGGGCTGTAGCATGAGATGATTGTTGCTCTGGGGTTTCCGTTAAATGTAGCTACCATCATTCTAGGTTGTATTTTCTCTATGCTATTAAGCGTTTTTAGTGCTCTAGGTCCTATAAGCAATCCTACCCCTCCCACTGCGGCGTTGACAGAGTTTTTCCATGCGGATACAGTGGCGAGCGACCATCCATTGCTAGTTTCGTGATATTTGATATCTTCTGTGTGTGTGTATCTGTGTTCTTGTATGCATATTATGTCTATTTTATGTTCTTCGGCCGATGCGATTAGCTCTGGGAGTTGTCCTATTCTATTTAAGGTTCTTACGTTAAATGTGGCTATTTGTAGTGTTTGCTTGCATTTTAGTAGTTTTGATTGTTTGAGCTCTGTAGCTGATTTTTCGAACACCGAGGCCAGGGCTCCAACCTCAGCAGGACGCGCCCCTTTTTTACCCGCGCGAAGAGCGATGCGGTTTGTGTAAGTGGTTTGAGTGTGGGTCATGGTTATCTTTCGATGGCTGTTTTGTTCTCTTCTATAGAAGCCACTCTTATAGAGGAGCAGCAGTAGTTCCCCGATCGAACTGTCGATCCTGAGCGAAAAGTCGTCAAACTAACGTCCAGGACCCATTTGGGTATTGACATTGGTCGTCCATTGGTTTATTCAAATACCTTAACGTACATCATGCTGCTTCCCATGTGTACATAATAAAATAAATAAAAATTTAAAAAAAAAAAAAAATAAAATAAAAATAAAAATAAAAATAAAAATAAAAATATAAAAAAATAAAAAGGGGGGGGGAATTTGTTTTAAGTTTTAACTTAGTTAAAGTCCAACATTAAGGTACTTTCTTATGACTTTCACTAATACTGACTTATACTTTTTTGCTGTATTGGGACTTTTCCAAGGGCTTAGCACAAATACTGTTCTTGTACAAGAAAAACTTTTGCATTAGATAAGCTAAGAAAGTTGATATGCTTTTAAATAAATCTTTTTTTTTTCGATTCTGAAAGACGTTGAAAAAATTCCCCTGAATAGGAAATGCTTGCTTTTTTTAGATAAATCCTTGACAATCATTATTATTAAAAATGATTGTCGAAACCCTGCATTTAAAAAGTTTTCTTTTTCTTATCAATTTTGATATATTCTTTAAAAAAGAAAAAAAAAAGAATAATTTTTTTAAATACACACACACACATATATATATATATATATATATATTAGACAAGCTTTGGTGTATCGGTCATATGGAAGTCAGACCTGACCGTTAAAATGAAACGCAGTTTCTTCCAAGCAGCGGTCGTGTCGATACTGCTATATCGATGCACAACATGGACGCTATTTAAACGGACGGAGAAAAAGCTTGACGGCAACTACACAAGAATGCTGCGAGCAATATTGAACAAGTCCTGTAGGCAACACACAACAAAGCAGCAGCTATACACCCACCACGAAAACTATCAAAGGTAGACGAACAAGACATGCAGGACACTACTGAAGAAGTAGGGACGAGCTCATAAGTGATGTACTTCTATGGACCCCTTCATATGGCCGAGCAAAAGCACGGCGATCACCTCGAACCTACGTATAGTAGCTCAGTGAGGATACGAGGTGTAGCCCTGACGACCTGCCGGAAGCGATGAATGAAAGGGAGGGGTGGCGAGAGAGGGTCAGGGATATCTGTGCTGATGAAACGGCAAGATGATAATGATGAGATGTAATATTCATTTTATTTTCATCATCAATTGAAAAATACCAACAATTTTATTAAAACTTGATAATTTGTTGATATTTAGCAGACTTGATTATTATTATTGGTTGATTGTTTTTGTTTGTTTGTATTTTTTGTTTTGTTTAATGGAATATCTAACGTTCTAGTTTATTCAATGCTAACTCCTGTTTATTCATATAATTGTTAAGAGAATAGTTGGTATATCACTTTTTAAAACGAGCCGGAGTCCGTTTGTTTGATCACAGTTAAATTTTCAAGTATTGCTATCTAAGCTAGCTTTCAACACAGTTAAATGGATGTAAGTATTTCTATCTTATACTAACAATTCAACTGGTTGTTAATCATTTATTTGAACACAATTAAATGAACAGTCCTATTGTCCCCATAGATGGAACAGATACAACCACACAAGGTCAGAGTTGACCTGGGATTAATGGCAATGGAGTACTCTATATTTCTCAAAGCTCCAAGATTCATATTTCATCATAGATGGTTTAGTGCTATAATCAGAATACTTCTTGGGGTGTCTTACGCCTCTGCAGAGATGCAATCAGCTTATTCAACTGACCCAAGTGACGACCATTATTATGAAATATCACGTCTTTCTTTTTTAGCTTAAAAATAAACTTTATCATGAGTTTTCAAAATAAACTTTCAACATTTCTCTCTTTTATTTCTATCTATCTATCAATCTATCTAACTAGTGTCTTTATGTATCTTCCCTTTCTTTTTTTTTTTCTTTTTTCCATTTCATCAAAGCAAACGATAAGCATCTGATGTATAATTTTATTACTTCCTCTCTCTCTCTCTCTCTCTCTCTCTATCTATCTCTTTCTCTCCCTCTCTCTCTCTCTCACACACACACACTTTTCATTTTCCTTTTCTTTCTTTTTCTCTTTGATATGTATAATATTAGTTTGTTCCATAATTTCAAGGAGTGGATAAAATAAATAACAAATTCCTGATAGCGTTACGGTTATCCTTTGAAGTTCAGAAAATTTAGGCGAAGATTTTTTTTAAACTGAAGTGATATAACTCGGATGGGAGGTTAGAGGGTATTCAACCGTCAGTCAGTATTCGATTATCGGAGATGGTGGATTCGACAATCAGACCAACATGGTATGTCTTTGAGTGAAAGAGATATATTGGACTATCAACCCAAAGAGTCAAAAAATTTTTGAGCTTCTGAATCGAAGGGTCGGTATCAAAAGCAAACCACAAAATTTTTTTTCTAATTATCGCTCTCTCTCTCTCTCTCTCTCTTGCTTAAAAATAGTATTTTGATTTTATTGTATCGTATTTATTTAGAGGGCTATTGCAATGCAAGATAATATATCGGGTCTAATTAATTTTGAAGTAAAAACTTCGTCATTTGAGACTTTAAAAAAAGAATGAACTTGGTGTTTTATGTTTATTTCATTTTTTCTGTCACGAGGGGCGTTAGAACGCCATGTTGAGCGTTGTAACTATGGTGCCACGTGGGGCGTTTAAACGCCATGCGGATGAGATGTGACTTCAGTTGTCTTAATCAATTTCGTTTTATTTTTTTAAATTTGAATATGTATTTGTAAAATGTGCATATTAATCAATAATATTTATTTCTTACCTGCTATTAATATGAGAGTTTAACTTAGCTATTAATAAAGCCTGAGATCATCAACATAATTTTCTATTGCTTCTGTTTTAATGGGAAAACTATTTTGACCAGTTGGCTGGGTCTGTAGAATACACCGACTCCATCTCTGCAGAGGGGTAAGACCCCCCAACGAGTGTCCTGGATAAGACACTAAACAATCTGATGGTGAGGTTCCAGCAATGCTGGAGCTTTGGGGAATGCGGAGTAGCCCTTCATTGCCATCGCTCAAAGGTCCACTCTGGCCCGGAGTGGTAGCACCTGATAGGGCCCTATCTATGAATTAAATAGAACTAACAGCATATTTATGCTAAACTGAATAGATTGAAATGGAAATGTTTTTGACAATTAAACTGTACTTATATCTAAACTGCGTGCTTATGTTTAACTGAACTATTTCAAATAGAACTGTTTTTCGACATTAAAACTGTATTTACACTTAACTGAATTGTTACATATAACTGCTTGGATAGTTTGAAATCGAAATGTTTTTGACAGTTAAACTGTATACTTATGCTAAACTGAATTGTTTTAAATAGAACAGATTATTTACATAAAGATGGACTTGGCGTTAAATAACCTACAAAGGTTAATATGCCATAAAACCCACAAAGCCAAACCTGATAAGGGTCATATCTATGACTAACAGCATACTTATGCTAAACTGAATTGTTTGATTAAACTGAATAGCTTGAAATAGAAATGTTTTTGACAATAAAACCATACTTACATTTAAACTGCATGCTTATGCTAAACTGAATTATTTCAAAAAGAACTGTTTTTTGACATTGAAACTGTTTTACACTAAACTAATTTGTTTAACATAAAACTGTTTTGACATTTAACTCTGTGTAAACCAAATCTACACTTATGTTTTATATTGACCTACGACCCGGTCGGGCTGTCAAAATAGGAAATGCACCTGTGTAAATAACAGGTGCGTCTGGTCAATCAGGATATTATAACCTTGACCGTGGACAGGTTGAATGAGTGCGATTGTGACGTCCACAAGAAGGTGGACGTTGAACTATTATATAACTCGGTGAGACAGGAAGTCAGTTAGTTTGGAGACCAGACCAGTTGGAGGAAAGATGCGGTAGAGGAAACCAGCATCCAGAGAGGCTGCCCCCCAGGCCCCCGGTTGAGCAGCCCAGGAGAACGGGAAAGAAACACGGTTATGGCCAATAGAGTGGGCGTCAATATGTTGCAGTTCTGTTCGGTCTCCAACTCCCTCTCACACACAACCCTTTCAAATAAAGTGAGAGGTATATTTTTCTAAAAGTCTGTGTCGCTCGTCTTTATTATGTCGTTGTGTTTAGCATGCAGATGTAGATGTATTATGTGGCTATACAACACTTATACTAAACTGAATTAGCTGAATTAGAACTGTTTGAATAAACTGAATAGTTTGAAATAGAAATAAATAGTACTCATGCTAAACTGAGTTGTTTGAAATTTACATAAAACTGGCTTTGGCGTTAAATAACCTACAAAGGTTGATATGCCATAATACCCAACCAACAACAACAACAAACGAAAAACTATTATTATTTTTGCATGAAATTAAATGTTTATGGAATGAACATCTACGAGTGTTGAGTTGTTCTTTAATTCTGATGGATTCTCATAATGCTTCCTGTATCAAAATTATTGCATTTAAAGCAAATTAAATGATAAATTTTGATGAGTTATCTACAGACAAATAATAAGAGTGAAGCTGAAATTCTTTGCATTGGTTTTAGGGTATTAACGTGACGAAAGAAATATCTTGCACACACACACACACACACACGTTAAAAGCCTGTTTTCTGGTTACCGGCTGTGCTTTTAGACGAACGTAATATGTCATTCTAATAAATCACTGGAGGGTGCTTGCTATTACGCCTTTCATCTGACTCGCCTGGTCCGAGGAGGATAATCTCCACCAGGCGATATCAGCTTTGTTGGGCTAAGTTCCAATCCTGGAATGACGAGATAAGATCAAGCATGTTCTGTGACGGCCACCCATGAGTCTCCATTCTTGAATGGCTCCCAATCTAAAATTACCTGGTGTCAAATCCTACCTAGTGGAAGTATCACACACACACACACACACACACATACATAGACATGCAAACACACACATCTACCAATCTTTACGCATCTAAGTCGACTGGGACTGTAGAATACACCTACAGCATCTCTGCAGAGGGTAAGACCCTACGATGAGTGTCCAGGATAAGACATTAAACAATATGATGAAGAAGTTCAAGTAAAGCTGGAGCTTTGGTTAATGTGGAGTACTACTTCATTGCCTTCGCTTCCAGTTACACTCTGACCCGGAGTGGTAGCACCAGATAGGATCCTATCTATGGGTCAAATAGAACAGTTTACCATCTAAACTGAGTGGAAATAAGTGACTTATTGAATTGTTTGAAATAGAAGTGCTTGATCTTTTAACTGTGTGTAAGCAAATGACTGATGTTTAATTGAATTGTTAGTGATACATAGCAATACTTTGAACTATTTGATTTTGTTGTCTTATGTTTAGGAAGTATATATATATATATATATATATATTACCAAAATACCTAAGGTACATAGTGATGCATTTGAACGACTGCTAAAACACATCAGCTACTCTTCGAACAAAATTTTATGAAGCATTATCTCTTTTTGGATCGATGTGTTATATTTTGGCCTTCGACCCGGCAAAAATGCCATTTCAAGGTGATGCACCGGAAGGAGGCGACACATTTTAATGGCAGTTATGAGAGGAAATCGCGTGGCCGGAAACTGGCTGGTGAAATTGGACGAGCTAAAAAAATTCCCATGGTACACTCATAGACTGATGCACTAGAAGAGAGTGACCTGTGAACTGTG
>CAUZXS010002639.1:67500-111301 GCA_963585895.1 Sepioteuthis lessoniana
GTTTAATGACATATCAACCTTCTTGGATTATTTAATGCCAGACCTATCATTTGAAAGAAACAGTAGTGGTACTATTTAACTCATAGCTTGGAGGATATGGGGTTTCATACCACTCTCAAGGGCATTTGTATGAAAGTGACTATTAGCGCGATTGGAGTTCGAACCCGCTTACTACGTTTCTGCGGCCCAACGCTTACATGATTACACCACGAGTACACCCCCAGCGTCTGCGATAGATCATAACATTATGATATATGAATAGCTAATATATATATATATATATATATATATATATATATATATATATATATATATATATATATATATATATATGCATGTCTGATTAAATAGCAAAGACACATTTTGTCTATATGATTTATTTAAGATCCTTTCGACTTTCCTGATCTTCGTTGTCTTACCACTACAACTCTTTCTAGACGCCTTACAATGCACCTTAATGGTTCTAGCTCCATAGCCTTACATCTTAAAACCCATTCTATTCTTAAATCCAAATTTCGAAAAATTCTAGTTGATAAAAAGACTATAATTGCACACGGAATTTATTCCACTACAAATCCTTGAAGCCCTTCATACGAAAACAAAAAACCCTAAAATCTATAGAATTCATTTTGAAAATAGCAACAATTTTTTTGAAATGCCTACAGAATTATTTTGATATTCCGTATTTCTTGACAATATTCTATTTCCGATGATAGCGTTCTGTTTTTAAATTCACCAGAAAATCAATCTTATCCATCTCTGCGTTTGCATAGTTTTTTATGCTATAAAAAACCAAAAAAAACTTTCAAAACTCTTTTAAAAACACTCTTTACGCATGTAAACAACCCCTGATGATGGCCTACGAAGGGTCTGAAAGCGCACGGGACAATTTTGGTAAATTAATCCACCAATTCCAACTTGAAACAAAGACACTTATCTGAAGACTCGCAAAGATCTTCATTAAATCATACAGACAAAATGTGTCTTTATTATTTAGTCAAACATGATTAAATAAAAGACTGCTGCCCAACTTTACACACACACACACACACACACACACACACACACATATATATATATATATATATATATATATATAAACTTTTGGTATGTAATTCTCTTTGCTTGCTTGCTTGCTTACTCGTTACCTACAGATAGAGAGACTAATGAACCAATCTTAATGAAACTTCTTGTGGGCGTATGGAATACGAAATTAATCAGGGAAAGAATATGCAATTTGAAATTAACGAAGAAGGTCTTTTTCGTCCATCAGTTAAAATTGGCCTTTGCAGGAGCAACGTTTCCACGCTGCAGGATTTGTGGCCGCTAAGATTAATAAAGTTTTTTTTATTATTTTAAATTAAAATTTATCAAGAAGATCTAATTCTTTTAAAACGAAATAAGAATATCATCTTCATAAGCATCCGCCTTCCCTAGGTGAACTAAAACCCTGTAAACCCAAGAGAAGATGCTATCACAAGAAAGTGAAATACTTCCACATCCTCTATACTAGCCAGATTTAGCACCCACAGATTTTGTTTTTCGAGAACATATACTAAATAGCAGAACAATCAGTAACAAAGTATAGGGTGTCTCAATATATATGGGACCCACGTGACTGTTAATAAGTCTATAGCTAATAATGTTGTATTCTTTTTTGTTTCCGATTTAAAAATAGTTTACTATAATAGCTATTAAGCCCCGATCACAATGCCTTGGACAAAAGAGTCCAAAATATTTTGTGTCTCTACTTATTCGGAGAAAAAATCATTCAAAACTCTCCCAAAATAGATGCAACCCAGTAATCTGATAATGATTTATTACTGAGACTAGAAACTCAAGAAAAGATTGCATGTCCTGGACGCTGATATAATAAAAATAGAAAAAAATATTGATTTGATGTCTCTAGCTCAAAAAATGCTTTTCTACAGGACATGTTCCAAATGACCTCCATTGCGCTTATCTCTGTAATATATTATCAGATTAATGGGTTGCGTCTATTTTGAGACACTCTGGTTTTGAATTTCCAGATTTCTTTAAACGTATAATCGAATTCTTATCTTCTCCTCGTGCTTTAGCCGTTAAAAAAAGTGATTGCATATTAGATGCTATTGTTTTTTTAAAAAATAACTAAAACTTCTTTTAAAATCGTCTCTATTAAAAACTGATTACTTTTTGAACCCTAATATTTAAATGAATCTAACATCTATTTGTTTTTATATCATCTCTGATGAAAGTGAATTACTTTTCCAACAACGAATTATTCAAATAAATTTAACTTACAAAGGTTCTTCAATCCTCTTTGATAAAGCCTAATTACTTTACAAATAACCTTTGTTATGAATTAATCTAAATCATATTTGTTTTTATATCGTTTTTGGTAAAGCCTAATTTGATTCCAAACAACGAATAAGCCAAATAAATTTAACTGATTAATTTTCTAATATCATATCTGTTAATAGCTAATTACTGTACAAATACCCTATTATTTGAATAAATCTAAGTTATATTTGTTTTCTTGTCCTGCTTAGTAAAACCACATTACTTTTCTGACAACCAATCATTCTTATAAATTTATCTTAGTAAGGTTTTTATATCCTTTCTGGTAAAAACGTAATTACTTTCCGATCACACAAATATACTGTAAATCTAACATATCTATTTTAATGCCCGCTTAAGTAAAAGGAAATTACTTTTCAAACTCTAATATATGCAAGTGATAATTATAGAAAAGATTGATATTTTAACATTAGCTATCAAACAGCCTTGAAAAAGTGAAAATGAAAACAAAACAACAACAACAACAAAAAAACTGCTAACATTTACAGATCTGCTTATAGTCCTGTCTGTGAAAAAAAGGGAATTCCTACAAACAATTCAGTTTTAAAGAGTGATGCAAAATGTACGCCTGAAATTCTCTTTTCTTCGTGCCCTCAGACGGTTACATCAAAAGAAAGACAAGTATTTTCATGACAAAAACTTGATGTTTAATCCTACATAATTTTTTCATAAGGTCTTAAAAAAATGCCAACTTGGTAGTCTCGCAGAACTAGCTTTTAAATCGCTGACAAACACTCCAAAAGCGTTCAGGGAGCCAAAAATCATAAGAAAATTATTATTTCTTAAATCAAAATAGAATAAATAAATTTATCAAGCAAAAATACAATAGTTTTCTTATTTTAGGTTCATAATCTTTAAGGTTTATTGATTTGATGCTGCATTCATATGATTTCGTTTGCATTGAATTCTTCTCTATATTTCTAACTATCCAGATGCGCAGATTCCGGATCTGTGGCTTTAAAATGTATTGATTGGAAGCAACATTCACAAAATTTCATATGCGTTAAATTCTGAGTGATGCTGCGAGCTAACCAGTCATGTAAAATGTACTTTAGATAACGGATTATTTTTACAATTTTATCGCTGCTTCTCTGTTAAGAGAAAAATAAAACAAAATTAAACTATCTTGCGTATCATTTAAAGAGAAACTTTAAACGCGAATCTAAAGTTTGAAAATAAAAGGTAAGTCTACAAAAATTATGAAACTGAATTTATTTTGATTCTTCAAGAAGGCAACTATGATTGAAAATAAGCTGATCCTTATTTACAGGGTGCATGCATTTACCCAACCCCTTCTAAAGAACAAGATGCGACACATGGTCAATTTTCAAGCATAGTTTAAAAGATTTGAATTCAGAGTTTTCTTTCTTCTAAATCGGTTGCCTTACCAAAATTAAAGAGCATAGTCTATCCTACTATTTACTTAGAGTGGACGGGAGAATAGTTTGATTCATATCTTTTCCAAGAGTATTAGCAATATATGAAAATGAAACAACCACATCCTCAGGTCGTAGTTTTAGTTTCCTTCATCGAGAAACATTACACCAAATAACGCCCTCTTTGAGTGAGAAAATAAAATTGCCAGTTCATGTTTGCCTCTTGCAGTTTACGTTCAGCTGGGTAATTATGAATTATTACTTTTGTTATTGGTTGAGAGCTTCACTGAAAAGGAACAAAAAATGGACTAAATTCTTTTTCTATCTTCTGAACTATATAACATAAACATATAACAAGTTAAGACAGGAGATCAATTATTATCCAGGCAAAAAAAAACAAAAAAAACTTTAGATAGCACAAGGCTAGAATCTATGGAGGTAAGGACAGCTTTGGTTATTTACTTCACGAAGTAAGGAACATGTGATCCAAGTGAAAGTAATCTAGTGGCTACCTTCCACCAATACCGATTCTCGAGTCCAGCTATGTGACCAAAAGCAAAATGCCACTCACTAGAGGAGGTCAGAAATAGAACTAGAGAGTTTTTTTTTTAAGGCGCTGTTAGAAGATGCCTTTAAGGATTTCCACCTTTGCTATCGTTTTTCCTTGTGTTTTCAATTCCACCTTCAAGTTTTTTCATGGATTTCTGGGATTACTTTGATGACTTGGTCGTATATATGATTATCCAGGATTATTGGACCATACATTTGGATATTTTCTTATCAATCCACGCTAAGGCCACATTTTTACGCCTCACTTTGCTCTCTTTTAGGAAGTGTTGATCAATGTACAATGAATAAGTTGTTCGTCTTGTTCCCTTGTGACAGCCTTTCTGTTCTTCAGTAAACAGTCCGCAGAATACTAATGAGTTATATAACTCCTTCGTAATCAATCTGTTTGGATTTACCACATCAAAAGTAGACACGTCATCGGTCTATATTTGCTGGGGATGGTACCTTTGCAGGGATATATATCTAGATTAGTTTAGTTTTTCTGTTAGACACCCATTTGAGTATATTTGCTTCTTCTAGGCATCTTCTCAGTTCAAAAGCCAGTCTGTCGTCGATGGACGTGAAATTTTAAAATCCAAAATCCATATACGCCAATGAGCCGGTGTTGGTCTTGTGGGTAGATTGTTCGCAAGTGGTCCGGGAGACTGGGGTTCAATCCCAGGTCGGGTGATACCAATGACGTTTAAAATGGTACTTGATACCTCCTTGCTTAACACTCAGTATAATAAGGTACGTATCAAGGGTAAAGTGGAGCTATCCAGGGAAAAGAGTAGCGCCCTCCCCTACATCTTGGTGTAGTAGCTATTGAAAAAGGAGCCTTCTGGTCGCCCTCGACTACGTTTGCCAACTTTACTTTTGTACTAACTCTACTTTTATTTTTTCTTCTAGTGATAACATTTGTTTGTGGCGCTGGGATGTGTGATATTTCGGTTTTCAGCATTTAGCGTTTCAATTCGGTTTGGGGCCTCTTGATTTAGGTCTTTCTGTATGGATTTTTTACATATTATTTTAAATATTTCATTATTTACTTGTTCACATATATCTGGTATCTTCCGTTTAGAAAATCAGCCTTTCTTTAGTATCATTCTTGCTTGGTCAGCAAGTCTTTTGTTTGATGCATTAAATCTGACCGATTTTGCCCAAATTTCTATCATTCTTTTTCTATAACCTCTTCGTGTAGTAATGCTCTTAAAATAACTGTGAAGTAAACGTTTCTTGTCTTCTTTCATCTATTCATTTCGTTGATCTCTCTGAATTGAGTTATTGCTTTGATTATTGGGTGTGTAAATGAAATTCGCACAGCCTACAGTCGTATGAGGATTAGGAGGTCTCCCATGTTAGCTATTAAGGGAGGTAATGCCGATTATATCATCCAGACCTTTTATCTGGTTCCCACGTAGAATTAAGTTTGTATTTGTCATTTTTCATGGTTAGTATATTGTGGCTATACAATACCAAAGGGGATGCAGAATTTCTGCACTCCAGTCACAGATGTGACTCGGTTCTATTTCAAGAAAGAGGACACTTTAGCGAGTCAGCAGAAAAAAAATCTGGTTATAAATTTACTAAATTACCTGTTTTTTTAACCTGGTGAATCGATTAGCATATAACATATTATTGTTCCGTTGTTTAGACCTGAGCCATTTTTTTGGCATTCGTCAATGCCCGATCTTTGCTCTGCGTTAAAAGTAATTCATTTAAACTACCCTATCAACCTTTTTTTCTTTAACGGTTGTTTCTCAAAAGAGTTCTAGGCACGTGGATTCGAGATAGGGAGAGGCCCCTCCAACAAGCAAAATTCCCATTCTTCAAGCATTTTTTCCCCTTCACCTTCCTTTTTCCCTCCATTTTTTGCCTCCCTTACAGACACACACACACACACACACATGCTGATAAACACGAACCCAGACGCACGAGCGCGCCCGCAACCACACTCACACATATATATATATATATCCACCAGACATCAGCATTATGCTTTGAGTGTTCGCCAATGGCCCGGGAGACCTGGGTTCCATCCCAAGTTTATTCATACTAAAGACTTTAAAAATTGTAGTTGATGTTTCCTTGCTTAACACTTAGCATTATTAGGTGCGGATCAATTGTAAAGTGAGGCAATCCAGGGAAAGGAGTGGCGCCCTTTCCTACACCTTGGTGTATTTGCTATTGAAAAAGGGAGCCTTCGAGTCACTCAAGACTAAGGTCGCCAACTTTTCTTTTACTTATATATATATATATATTCGTGAACAAATCAAGGAAACAACATCCCACAAAACAGGTGGTCGGCTACCAACTACCCTTCTCAAAAAACATCAAAATTAGACGAACAAGACGTGCAGGACACTGTTGGAGAAGTAAGGACGAACACATAAGTGATGTACTCTTATACACCACTTCTCACGGACGAGCAAGAGTTGGGTGACCAGCTCAAACCTATCTACAACAGCTCTGTGCTGTTATTGGATGTAGCATATAAGACCAACCGGGACTGATGGACGATAGAGACGAATGGCGAGATACGCTCAGAGATATCCTTTCTAGCGGCACACCATGATGACGATGACAATGAATAAATGTTAAATTCAAATTCTACCGGAAAAAAAAACATAAAATAATACCCCGATAGTACGGCACATATTTTTGGAGATATTCATAAACACGGAACAATATTTAGCATGTCAACGAAGATAAATTTAAATAGTTTCAAGCGTATTTTTACCTTTTCATTCCACTTGGCTGTCCTCTATTTTAAGCGTTTCTCAGACAATATACGTTGATATTATTAATATTATTATCATTCAAATATCTAGTAAGGTTTGGTTTCTTTGTTTAATGGCATATCAACCTTTGCAGGTTATTTAATGCCAAATAAATTCCACCTAGAAGAACAGTAGTGGTATTATTTAACCCATAGCTGGGAGAATAAGTGTGTTCATACCTTTCCCAAGGGTATTTGCCCGAAAGTGAACGTAATAGCGCGACTGGAGTACGAACTCGCTTACTACGATTCCGTAGTCCATCGCTTTAACCATTACACCACGAGGACACCCCCAAATATCTAATAAGTTTTCATATGCATTCAATCAGTTAGTCATTGTGGTATAGGTTTTCGCGCCTGGATTTGTTAACAAATTGAGCGACAAAACCATGTCCTTCCATTGCGTTCCTTCTAATCAACGAATGATTTATTGAGGTGGAAGAGAAGGTCAATTAAATCTTAAGTCTCTCTTATCGAGCGGGTTTAATTTAACAAGCCGAGAGCAATTTGTTAGACACGAACTAGTAAATAAGGCTGCATGTGTATTGCTAATTTGTATCTTCTTAAGCAGAAATACGTCGATACATATAAACAGGTACGATGTTTGTTCGGAAAGTAGCCAGCCATTTTGAATGTCTGGAGAACTAGATGCACGATCTGGATAAACACCGACGGCCAATCAGTGTGAAGCGTAGTTCGAACAAATGAATAGACATCCTCGGGGAAACTTACTATATTGATAAAGATACCTTCGAGTAAACATGAGTCAAAGTGATTGCTGCCTTCACAATGAGGGAGTGAGTAGATTATCTACATCTTATGCAGTTTTCTAGTCTTTTGCAGCAAAATATCAGGTTTACAAGTTGGAATTCTAGTTTTCGTCAAAGATGATATGGAGGAAACTATAAATTGGCTACTGATGTCGATCCTCCAAGAAAATTTGTTCAATGAAATATTAAAGTCACTGGTATAAGTGTGTAAGGCCTCAAAAGGAATATTTTGTAGCACATTTAGCTCAGCAGATTCATAAAAAAGCCTAAAATGTCCTGGTCAGATGTCGTACACACACACACACACACACACTTATATATATATATATATATATATATATATATATATATATATATATATATATATAGGGTGTAGAAGCAAAATATTTTTTAAAAAATTTTTTAGTCTGATTTCTGAAGAAAAAAACGCGATAAATCTAAATATTCATGATTACCTCTATTGTTCAAGTATTTTCTCTTATTAAAATTCAGCCCAATATTAGTGAGCAAGAAAAAATCGACAAAGAATCTATGATTTGCTTAATGTTGAAATCAAGCCATAGTTACTTTTTATACCGTATTAAAGCAAAGAGTATTTTTTACAGAAAAAGAGCGTTCTAAGGAAAAGGGTGAGTAGAGGATTAAAAAAAAATATAATTAAAAGAAGACTCGCGACAACGATTAAGAAGTACCCCACAACGTAAATAAGAAAGAACACTAATGAATTAAAAGTCCACATGAAAACTGTGAAGACAGCAATCAAACAAGATTTCAACTCAGACCATAACCCCCTTGATTACGCTATATGTGGCGTTTTAGAAAACAAAACAAATGCAACTTCCCACCCAAGTATTGCTTCGCTGAAGACTGCTATTAAGGAGGAATTGAATAAAATGTCAGTTAAACTTATTTTGAAGGCATGAAAAGCGTTTCAAAGTCATATTGATAAAATATTGAAAAAAATGGCCATATTGAGTAAATTTACTTTTTTGTGTCTATCTTCTTATTTCGTCACTTTTTTTTAAAATGAGGATTAATTCTATTGATTATAAAATCGCTACTTATTAAACTCATATATTCCTAATTTTGCATCAGCCTACGGTATATATATATATATATATATATATATATATATATATATATATATATCAAAATAAATAGGTTTGCAAAGGATTTCAATGTGGTATTTTTAGAGTTTTATTATTATATCATCTCAACACTTTTTTCGGGAGCCGTTCTCTTTTTAAGAGACTAATAATGTGATTACTTTGACTAAGGTGTGCTTGTTTTTAATTCAAATTTGTTTAATTATTTATTAACCAGTTGAGACTTTGAGTGCTTGTGTAAATACAGGATGGAACGATAAAATTGTCGTCCTAAATAAAACATCACAACAGCTTTATTTTAAAACTTTTATTGAAAAAATCAATTCGGGTAACTTGATTATGTAGTAGAGCTGACATCTATTCAATGTAGCCGCCTTCAGCCTCAATCGCCGCCTCAATACGGATCCGGAACCGGGAATATGCCTTTTCTACAAGCGCCGGCGGGAGCTTGGCGAATACTCGGCAGATGGCGGTGATCAGGCTGGCTTTGGCGTTGTGGGAGGTCATTTTGGTGATGTACTCGACCTATGACCAAAGGAAGTAGTCCAGTGGGTTCAGGTCGGGGAGGAGGGGGCCAGTGAGATTAGGGTACAAAGTCATAGCACTCCTAAAGCTAAGCCTGGGTCTCCTTGGACTTGTGGGCCGACGCCGATTCCTGCTGCCATACCCAGGGTCTGCCACCGGCCACCTGATTGCACCAGGGGATCATCACACTCTTCGGCACATCCAGGTACACTTTGGTGTTGACTTTCAAGCCGACTTCGAAGATGTGAGGTGGCATAATATGGCCCTCACTTGAAACCACACCAAACACCATAACCGTAGCCGGAAACTTTGTTTTCATCACCCTGGGCACGTCCCTGTTATTCGTGGAAATCCAGATTTGCATTTTGAGGGTGCTGGCAATGGTCCTGTTGTCATAAGTTGGGTCGGTAGAGAGCGTGAGTCGTACAGCGGCGCATCTCCGATCTTGCTCGTTGAACATTGTGTCACTTTCAAACATGATAAAAGGCTCCTATCACTCTTGGGATTTGTACGCAACTGGGCAACTAGTAGATGGTCTGCAACAAAAAAAGAAAACCGATTTTCATTAAACGGAAATGGAATCATGTCGTCTTTTCTAGGGTGACAATTTTATCGTTCCACCCTGTATTCGTTCGCATACATTCATGTCCATCCGGTTGTCGTTATTTTTATTCCTCTTTCTTTCACTTTGAGTTGATTTTTCTATTTTCCTTCTCTTTCTCTCTGATTTAAATCTGTCGTAGATATGTCTTGAGAATATTTCTGTGTATACGTTTGTGTAAATGTTGGCTGTGAGTTTGTTAATAATGCGCATTTAAGTGTGTGTGTGTGTGTGTGTGTGTGAGTGAAACTAGTTTCTGTTTTAAAGCTCCGGTATTACTGGAACGTCGAAATCAGATTGTTTAGTGTTATATACAGGAAACTCATTGGGGTGGGGTTTTTACCTCTCTGCAGAGAAGCAGTCGGTTAATTCTACAGTTCCAACCATTTGAGCAATAGATCCAAATTAGCCTCTGAAGTATTTTCATGAATCGAAAAAGGTTGGGACAAGTGATTGAGTCTGAATATTCATATTCATTGAATGAAGCAACATCTGTATTTACGATATATATATGTATATATATACATTTAAGAAGAAAAATAATTATTTTCAATTCGATAAACTCATAATAAATTTATTTCGATCCCCAGATGTTATCGGGGTCTCATCAGATGGAAAACAATTATATATATGAGTATAAATCAAAAACGTATCTAAAAATATAAGTACATGAAAAAATCAACCAATAATGTATGCTCAGCCAATAGAAAAAACACCGAAAGAATTCCTTAAGTTAAACGTTAGAGTTCTCAATACACTAAGTAAAGTAAAATATGATTATCCGCATGATCGGAATTATCCTGATGATCCATTTAAGTGAATCCTGGATGGATTTTTTTCTGGATCTTCACGCATATATATATATATATATATATATATATATATATGTTCCCCCATGGGGGTTGAGCTCTCTGGTGAAGGAATTGTCGGCCGCCGCTAGCGAAATGCGAAGCTCTTCGAATGAATTGAGCACTCTGGTAGCCGATAGGGTATTAAAAAAAAATGTAAACAAAGGCTGCTGCTGCTGTTTCTAAAAATCAATATACCTTAAAATTCTCTTAACCAACGTGGTCCGCTTGGTGGTCGAGTGGTCTGTGGACGGGTTTCGATCCCGGCTTCGAGCGTCCTGCGTGTCTAGCCACACTGAAGAGTTCTGATAGAACGAAACAGTCTGTCTGTTGATGACTATATATATATATATATATATATATATATATATATATAGGGTATTCTTCAATCCAGTAAATCAGGAGTAGGGAACAATTCCTTCAGGACAAATGAATAATTCAAATTTCGAATATTCAAATATTCCTGGTAGAGAGCTCAATGTAAATAGATTCACAGAGCAAATATTATTTCAAGAAAAAAAAACAAAACAAAACAATATTCGGTCACATTAGGATAATAAATTTATTTCCATCTTGTAAAGTGCATTGATATGAATGAAAGACTTATTTTAGAGTATTTGATTCATATCAATGCTCTAAAAAGGATGGAAATAAATCTATTATCCTAATGTGACCTAATATTGTTTTTTCTTGATATATATATATATAAAGTAAAGTTAGCGACCATAGTCGAGGGTGACCCGAAGGCTCCCTTTTCGATAGCTACTACACCAAGGTGTAGGGGAGGGCGCTACTCCATTCCCAGGATTGCTCCACTTTACCCTTGAACCGTACCTTATAATGCTGAGTGTTAAGCAAGGTGGTATCAAGTACCATTTTTAAAGTCTTTTGGTATGACTCGACCTGGGATTGAACCCAGGTCTCCCGGGCCAGTGTATGGTTGTCACAGTCTCACTTGGTTGGTTTATGGATGATCAAATGCGGTATCATTTGGAGAGTGCTCAATATCTATAATATAGCTATTATAGCTAATAATAAACAAATATAGTAGTTTTTATGCCGTCTTTATACGACAATCATCGGGCAGATAAAGCGGTCGCAGATAAGCAGCCATGCTATTAAATATATATAAAAACTAATATTTATGTATTTATCAATTATATATATATATATATATATATATATATATATATATATATATATATATATATTAATAATTGGGTTTAATATATAGACACATACGTATCAATGTACAAAAAATTATCTTAGCCTCGTCGCTATTCCTTTTTATCTGCATATGAAACACTGGGGTATTTTCTTAAATCCAAGATGTAAGTCGTATTTCTTCAGAGGATTGGGAATTTCCTAAAACGTGAAACTTGAAGTATTGAAACTCGCATGATGGATAAGATTATAATTTATCTTCGGTTTTATTCGGCTCCAATGGCCAGAATTTTAGAACTTTGTTGAATTAAGTAAAACATTTTGAAACAGTTTGTTCCTTCATATATATATATATATATATAAGTTGTCGACCATAGTCGAGGCCGACATGAAAGCTCCCTTTTCAGCAGCTACTACACCGAGGTGCAGGTGAAGGCCCTACTCCTTTCCCTGGACTGCTCCACGTTACCCTTAATATATACTTTATGATGAGGAGTGCTAAGCAAGGAGGAATCAAGAACCAATTTTTGAGTCTTTAGTATGACTTGACCGTCATTTGGCTATTTTAAATTTATTTCAGCTGATCACTTCACAGGAGAAACCAACTTATTCTGATAGCCATCACGTCATGAGCAGGAAAATATAAAAATATTCTTTTAATGGATTCTTACTCTTAAAAAAAATTCAGTTGAAAAATAGTCCAATTTAAAAATAAAATTAATTTTCTAAAGATTAAAAAAGAAAGAAAAAGGGGTGAACCAAAATTTATGGGCCCAAAGTTGGTGTCAAAATGGTGTGTAATATCAATGTCTAGTGACCTTATGTAACAAAAAAATTAAACTAGAATCAAAGAACATTAATTAGTTAATCTGTTTTGTTTTTAGAAAAAATCTGTCAGTCTATTTATTTATTTATCTATTTATTTATTTAGGAAAATGTGGCAATAAATCCTATTACTTATATATTTTGTCAAACTTATCAGAATCCACTTAGATATCCTCAAATGAAATCATTCCCATTTCATCTTCTTTGGATATATCAGACGAGACTAATTGCATTTCACATAGCACTAATACCCTTGGGAAAGGTAGGAATCCAATTATTCTCCTTCCAGCTATGGGTAGATAGTAGGGCAGACAAGGCTCTTCAGCCTTGGTGGGGCAACTAGTATAGGAGAAGGAAAAGTCTGAATTGAAACCTGTTAAACTCCGCTTAAAAATTGCCCTTGTATCATATCCTGCCCGAGCCGAGAGGTTGGTATATATATATATATATATATATATATATATACGGTATATATATATATATATATATATATATACGGTATATATATATATATATATATATATATATATATATATATATATATATACGGTCTGTTGACAAAGTTCTGAACCATTACCATAGTTGGGGGTGCCCTCGTGGTGTAATGGTTAAAGCGATGCACTGCGGAATCGTAGTACGCGAGTTCGTACTCCAGTCGCGCTATTACGTTCACTTTCGGGCAAATACCCTTGGGAAAGGTATGAACCCCCTTATTCTCCCTCCAGCTATGGGTAAATAGTAGGACGGACTAGGTTCTTCAGCCTTGGTGAGGCAACTAGTCTAGGGGAAGGGAAACTCTGAATTCAAACCTGTTAAACTCCGCTTAAAAATTGACCTTGTGTCATATCCTGCCCGAGCGGAGGGGTTGGTAAATAGTACCATAGTTGGACATTTTTGTTGTGTTAACGCACTAATCCTTCTTTTAAAACTAGAAAAAATAATTCATATTTCCGCCTTAATTTCTGCGTAGATTGTGTCGATACAAAAGTGAGAGGTGCGTGACAAATGTAAAATCAGAGTGAAGCTTAGAACTTTTTAAAGAACCATCATACTCCAAATAAATGAAAATTTCATGAATTTAAAACTTCATAAAACGGAACTTTTTTCGATTTCTAAAAATACTTCTGAGGTTCAATTGGATTTCTTGCCCAGTCGTCTGAGTTTCCTGGATATAACACTAAACAATCTGATGGTGATGTTCCAGTAATGCTGGAACTTTGGAGAGTGTGATGTACACCTTCATTGCCATTGCTTCCAGGTCCACTCTGACCTGAAGCGATAACCCCTGGTAGAGTCATATCTATGGGTCAGATAGAACAAAACTGTGTACCTATGCTCAACTAAATTGCTTGAAATAGAACTATTTGGACATTTGAACTGCGCACTTATATTAAACGGAATTGGTAGAAGGAGAACTGTTTTGACATTTAAACTGCATACTTATGCTAAACTGAATTATTTGAAATGGAAGTGTTTTTGTATACTAATATGAATGGTCTAAAGTAGAAATGTTTTGATATTTAACTGAGTGCAAAAAATACTTATACTAAATAAAATTGTTTAAAATATAATTGTTTTAATGAATAAAAATAGATTTGGCATTAAATAACCTACAACGGTTGATATGCCATAAAACCAAACCAAACCAAGCCAATCTTTAAGATTTATCAAAGGTCTTCATCGTTTTCAGTTCCAAATATCGGTCGTCAAAAAACTTTTGACATTCTAAACAAAATAAATGACAAAAACTGACATTGAAATAATATACGGTGGATGTGAAAGAATTGATTATTCCTTTGGGGCTAAAACATGTTGCGAACATAAAAATTAGAGGTGTTATCTCACCGTCTAAATCCATAATCCACGTGCCACTTTTCTACAACGTTGTTCACTTTTCGGCTCTCAACTGACTGATATGCTATGAAAATCTATCAATTAACCAATAAAATTAAAGTCTCAAACGCAATAAATATTTCTGCCTGTTATAAACTTTTAAAAGTTGACATGAATGAAATGTGTGTAAACGGCGTCATTATTATAAATAATTATAATGGATTTTTTTTTAAATCAATACACTAGAGAAATGATGAAACAAACCGAGGCTCATTTGAAGCGAGAATTAATCATCTTCGCAACAAGGACGGAAAATTAGTTTTGAGCACGTGGGAATTGCGGAAAATCGAAGTGCTAAACATTTCCTGGTTATTCTAGAATAGATTCTCTGCTTACAATTACACATCTTAGACTCGTGTCTATCAAATTGGATATATTTAACTGTCAACAATTCTGCTATCTAACAAATCCATAACACTAAGCACTTAAAAATCTATAGACAGATAAAACGAGACAAATATATATATATATATATAACCCTCTGCACGAGCAGATACTTTTGGTAAAGAGCATGTCAATTTCTAAGCAGAGTTTAACGGAATTAATTACAGTTTCCTTTCTCCTTAATCTGTTGCTATACCAATGTTAAAGAAACCAGTCGGCCCTACTATTTACCATAGCTATAGCGAGAATAGTTGCATTCATTATTTTTCCTGCGTGATGTGAAATTCAAACTGCGTGGTCTAGGATTTGAACTCAACGAGTCCATTTCCCGTGACGCTATTAATTACACCAAGAGTGTCACACACACGCACACACACACACACACACACACATATATATATATATATATATATATAACTCCTCTGCACGAGCTGGGTGCGAAACAACGTAAATTCAATAGGCCTGCATTCAGAATTTTTCTTCTCCTTGACTGGAAGCTATACCAAGACTAAAGAGCCCAACCCACCCAAATAGTTACTCATGTATAAACACCAATATATATATATATATATATATATATATAGTGAACAAAACTGATAGGACTAATAAGAATATTTTAATATTTCTACCTGGTCCACTCGAACATGGAGTGGTAGTTCCCGACAGAGTCCCATCGATTGCTCAAGTAAAACTCTTTATTCATTTACTATACTTGAAACCAATTAGGTGTGTGCAAGCAAATGATCAATATTAGATTGAATTATCAGGACTTGAAATCAGTGCTTTAAACTATTCAATATGCATAAACAAGATTTGGCATTAAAATTCATACTAGTTGATATGCCATAAAGCACAAGCAAACGTTACTAAATCAGCGTCAAGATATCTGCAATGAGTGAGTTTACAGATGGCAATTGTAATGAAGAGCCCAATGCACTTTTCTTTACTTTTCTAAATTCATAACTTAAGCAAATCAGCTCTCAATGAATTAGCAGACAGCTTCTGTAATAATGACCCTAATGTCCTTCATGTTACATTTTCAACTTCCTAACGTCAACAAATCTGCACTGAATGACTTTGCTGAAGGGAAATGTTCTTATGTACGTAATTTTCTTTATCGACTGATTTTGAAGACTGCTTCTGTAATAATGAACCTTATAATATTCTCGTTACATTTTCAACTTTATAACGTCAACAAATCTGCACCGAATGACTTTACTAAAGTGAAATGTTCTCATGTACGTAATGTTCTTTACATTACGTTTTTAAATTCCTTACGTCAAAACATCAACACCTAGTGATTTTGATGACAGCTTCTGTAATCATTAACGAAATACCCTATACATTACATTACCTTTTCAGCTTCCTAAAGTCAACAAATCGCTACTGAGTGATTTTACAATCAAGGTAATGATGAAGGTAATACCTTTTATGCTACAGTCTGTTAAATAGGAAATCAAATTATTGACTACCGAAATTATTGACAGAGATAAAGAAGCAAAAAACATTTTTTAAGAAAAAAATTACGCATCACCGCGATGATGACAACAAAATTGAATATAATAAATTCAATCAAGTTGCTGCAACATGTGATAAAAATCCCTTTAATTATTGGTTCGCCAAGTGATTAATTAATATATTGATCGAGTAAACACCCTTCTCTAGTTCTCGGCTTTGAAGTCTGATCGATTATAAGCGTAAACCAAGTAAATAATATTTGCTCCTCAGCCTGCTCACGTAAATTGATTTTCTTGGAACGTTCCGAAAAAATAGACTTTTCTTTATTCACAAGGAAACTACAAAAGATGCAAGTAGTTGTATTAAAGTCCTAACGTTGGATAGCGCAAAATTTGCAAGCACAACATTCATAATATAAACAAACAAGTTACGATAAGAAAATCGTCGTCTGAATTTTAAAAAAAATGAAAATAAGACCTCATTTTCTTTCTTTTTTTAATTGATAATACTAATATCTCACTTTATCAGATATATTTCCCGATATTATATAACTATATCTTATAATCCTCTGGATTAAATTTATCTAGAGAAATTGCCATTGTCTTCAAATACGGCCTACAGACAACTTCGCAATCTCCTGCAAGCCTGTCCAAAAATCTCCTTATTTAAATTGTTAAATGCAGTCGTTATCCTTGCCATTAGCTCATCTCTCGTGTATCTCGGAATTTTGTTGCTCCCTCCCTCCCTCTCTCTCTCTTTCTCTCTCTACCGCATTCCACGCATAATAATCAAGGATTGTAATTTGGAAAGTTCGGTGGCTAGATGTTAGGTGTGATATGATGACAGACTTTTTTTCACATTTAAATGTTTTCAAGTATTCCTATATAACTAATAATTCTATTCAATAATAATCATTGGTTTGCGCGCCAGTATTTGGTTTCACGTATATCTATCTGAAACCACTCAGATGGGATTCTAACAGGACTATTTCACTCGGTCAGAGGTCACCAGATTGTAATGGCAATGAAGGGGTACTCCGCTTTCCCCAGAGTTCTAGAACTGCAGCCTCGCCGACGGATTATATTTAGTTTTAAACACAAGACACCTCTTTGCTGAGGTGGTCTTATCATTCTGTAGAGGCTACAGTCAAAATATTTTACAGTCTTGTCGACAGAACTGCCTTTTGTTGAGACCGGGAATCGGGATCGTTTTCGCAAGAAATACGATCGAGAATTTTGTAATGATGTGTGAGATAATCTTCTTGCTCATGATCTAATTATCTCCTGACGCGCAGAAGATTTAAAGTTGTGCCAAATATCAGAACATATTACCGATTGCCTTCTTTCAGAAATCTCTCAATGCCATGTTTTATATAACGTTTTATTTTGTCTGCAGATTGGGTGTCACGTACACTTTCGGTATCAAATTGTTTAAATCCCGGATGGATAGAAGTATAATGGGTGCATGTTGGGTGCACGTGTCCTTAAGTTGTATCGCTTAACAGTTAGGAATGTGCCAAGATTAATAAGACATAGACAGTAATATATCTTGGAGGATTTTCTTTATTTGTTTAGGTTTTCTTTTGAAGATGTTTTTGGCTGTCTTTTATGACATTTCAACCCACTTGGGTTATTTAAAGCCAAATCATGTTAATATATTGACACACACACAGACACACTTAACCCCCCCCCGCACACACACACATATATATATATATATATGTGTGTGTGTGTTGTACTATGCTTATCATGGGACAAAATGGGATGAGTGCAACACTATGGCACCGTCTCGAACATCAATAGATGTTACTTCTTCAAACACAAAGTTACTTACCTGTTTCAGATGTGAAGGTATTTATTATTGAAGCTGCATACAATTTTTCAGCAGTCATCAAAGCACAAGAGAGAGACAGACAGAGACAGAGAGACAGAGAGACAGAAAGAGAGGCATAATTTGTAAGGATATATGAACAGACGCACTTGCCGCTTCTCAGTCACCTACCTCTTGTCTCTGTCCCAAAGGTCTCAGTGGATCTCGACTCAACTCAACTTCACATATGACAACTGACTAATTTTCAAAATTCTCTAATTTTTATATATTCTAAAATTAAGCCTATCATTTGTGTGATATTATCTCACTAAGTTATAGCGCCATATTATCATGATCATCACATGGGTTATTTGATGCCAAAGCCATCCTTATAGAAGAACAACAGTGATGCTATTGTAAAATACAGATTGGCTCACAATATGAGACAAGGTAAAAATTCTCACTGTGCCGTAAAAAAAGTGAAGAGAGTGACCTATGAACTGCATGATAGTTATTTCCGCTCGATGACGATCACACCTGCCATTCCGAAGATAGCGGAAGTGACACATCCCAATGGCCAATAATCGAAAGAAATCGCGCAGGTGTGCTCGGCTGATAATATGGGAGAAGGTGAAGGTCCCACTTCAGAGTGATGCACCGGAAGAGAGTGACCTGTGAACTGCATGACAGTTATTTCCGCTCGATGACGATCACACAGGCCATTCCAAAGATAGTGGAAGTGACACATCCCGATCGCCAGATATCGGAAGAAATTACGGAGGCGGGGAGGCGTGTCCATATCTCCGCGTGGGAGTTTGAAGGTAATATAAGGCCGACGAATTGAACAGAAGAGAGTGAAAAGATCCCGCTGTTCACGAAGCTGACTTCGTCGTCACTCTGTGTGCGTTGTCTCGGCCATCGTCTACTTACATCGAAGAGTTCAAGCCTCATAGACGAACGATTCTAATTCCTCACACAAGCGTCCGTCGAGAAGCGACATTAATATTTGTCGACTTTACCAAGGTTTTCGACTCCATTCACAGAGGAAAGATGGAACAAATCCTACTAGCGTACGGCATACCTAAAGAAACCGTAGCGGCAATAACAATTCTCTATAGAAACACTAAAGTAAAAGTACGATCACCGGATGGAGACACAGAATACTTTGACATTGTAGCAGGAGTACTACAAGGGGACACGCTGGTCCCGTACCTCTTTATCATTTGTCTAGACTACGTACTTAGAACATTGATTGACAAAATCAAAGAGAATGGCTTCGAACTGACGAAGAAAAGAAGCAGAAGATATCCCGCAACAACAATTACCGACGCCGACTACGCCGATGACATAGCGATACTGGCAAATACACCTGACCAAGCCGAAACTCTTCTGCATAGTTTGGAACGAGCAGCAGCAAGCATAGGCCTCTATGTCAATGCACACAAAACGGAATATATGTGCTATAACCAAACGGGGGACATCTCCACTCTAGAAGGAACCCCACTTAAACTAGTGGACAGGTTCACGTACCTGGGAGGCAGCGTCGAGTCAACCGAAAGGGACATCGAAGCGAGGCTAACGAAGGCATGGACAGCTATCAATGGGCTATCGATTGTATGGAAATCAGACCTAACCGATATAATGAAACGCAGCTTCTTCCAGGCAGCGGTCACATCGATACTGCTATATGGATGCACTACATGGACGCTAACAAAACGGCTGGAGAAGAAACTGGATGGCAATTACACAAGAATGCTGCGTGCAATCCTGAACAAGTCCTGGCAGCAGCACCCCACAAGACACCAACTGTACGGCCACCTGCCCCCTATCACGAAAACTATTCAAGTTAGACGAACCAGACACGCAGGACACTGCTGGAGAAGCAGAGATGAACTCATAAGAGATGTACTCTTATGGATCCCCACACATGGCCCCGCAAAAGCAGGACGACCAGCTCGAACGTACATTCAGCAGCTATGTGAGGATACAGGTTGTTGTCCTGAAGACCTACCTAGGGCGATGAACGATGGGGAGGAGTGGCGAGAGAGGGTCAGGGATATCCGTGCTACCAGCGCGATATGATGATGATGATATTCCGTGTTGCCGTTTGTTTGACGAGATAGCGGAACGTAACACTATTTAACCCATAGCTGGGAGGATAAGGGGGTTCATCCCTTTCCCAAGGGTAACTGCCCGAAAGTGAACGTAATAGCGCGACTGGAGTACGAACTCGCGTACTACGATTCTGCCGTCCAACGCTTTAGCCATTACACCACGAGGACACCACCTTCACTTTTGGATAAATACCTTTGAGAAAGGTGTGAACTCCTTTATCCCGTCCAACTAGATGTAAAATACCACCGCTGCTGTTTTTCTCGAAGATGGTTTTGATATTAATTAACCCACGAATGTTGAAATGCGATTAATCAAAGAAACCAAGCAAAGATAAGAAAAGGCATGAATCATTCGGCCCTCTCAGCTGTGGATAAAGAGGGTATACTGAACTCTTTAGATATGAAAAGCTAACCGATCTTGGAGAGGGAAGAACAATGAATTCAAAACCTGATAATATTTTCAGAGCATCTACAGTATCATTTTTCTATTACTAGATCCCACCCAACAAGAAAAAAAATGTGGTTGGTTCAATACAAGCCTTCATCACAATAAACAAAATCACCTATACAAGCAAGCTAGTAGTTCAGGCATTTAATTGAACTGCTGGGCTCTTAAGGTCGCACAGGAGAGGAAGGCCTTAAGAAATATTTACATGGCATAAATAAGTAGGCATAGTAACTAGTACGCAATTTCACCTGAATTGGACGGTGGAATGGAAAAAGTCTCTTCCAATAGATTGAATAGAAATGTAACATCGCCATATACATGAATATAGTAAATGGACATATGATGTTCATTTATATATACATTAGCCTAGCGGTTAGAGTGTTCGCCAATGGCCCGGGAGACCTGGGTTCAATCGAGTCATACCACAGACTCAAAAAATGGTACTTGATGCCTCCTTACTTAACACTCAGCATTATAAGGTACGGATCAAGGGTAAAGTGAAGCAGCCCAGGGAAGGATAGGCGCCCTCCCCTACACCTTGGTGTAGTAGCTATCGAAAAGGGAGCCTTCGGGTCACCCTCGACTATGGTCGCCAACTTTACTTTATATATACATAGAACATAGGAATCTCGAAACACGAAATACACTTACGACTTCTCAGTTCAGGTACGAAACTTTTATTACCTTTGAGTTTAAAGCTTTTTCGACATAAAAAGGGAGAGAAGCACAATCTTTCTATTCTGGCTTTTTCATCAGCAACCTCCCCCCCATCTCGCGCGTCACCTGCACAAGGCCTCCGCGAGCAAACGAAAGTCAACTCTTCTCGTTCGGTGTCCAGTTCTCAACTCCATTAACTTTTTCAAATTCCCAAAATCATCCGCGCGCTTCCAGGGCATGACGTCATTCGCACTTGCTCGCCCCGTTTCCCATCTCGGGCTATTCTGACATCTCTGAATGACACGTCCGCTCCGCGCGCACGCGCATGAACACCTGCGTTAATGTTGCACCAAAGTAACCCATGCACTGAGCCGAAAGTTTCTCAGCATAACTAAACCCAAAGGCAAGAAACGAAATCCCTCGGCCATTATATTACAGAGAGTTCGGTTCTGTAAAATACAATGACTGCATCTCTGCAGAGGGGCAAGACCCCATCAGCGAGTGTCCTTGACATGATTCTAAATAATCTGATGGTGAGGTTCCAGTAATGCTGGAGGTTTGGGGAATGTGAAGTACCTGTGCATTGTCATCGCCCCCCGGTCCACCCAGCCTCGGAGTGGTAGCACCTGATAGGGCCCTATGTATGGTCCAAATAAAACTAACCTGCGTACTTACGGTAAACTGATTTGCTTGTAATATAAATGTTTTGACATTTAAACTGTACTTATGCTAAACTGAATTGCTTGAAATAGAACAGTTTTGATATTTAACTGTGCGTAAACAAAAACTTTACTTATACATGAGAGAAGAGGGGTGGGTAGTATGCCTCGTCAGTTACAGAAAGAAAAGTCTCTCGTAACTGAACACATGGAATAAATTTCAAGTGTTGCTGCTGAGTCGCCGGTGTCTTCTTAATAGAACGTGGACAGCCGAATTTCTATGCTGAAAATAACAGTTCTCTTAGCTTCTTCCAATGAATTCCTTTTTGCCTGCAACAATCTTCTTTAGCAGTCCTTCATTCAAGCGCGTCTCTTGTCGTGCGTCACCAAGACTCAAAACGTCTTCTTTCCCCCAGTGCATCAGGCAGGACTTAAATAATCATACCAAAATGACATATTCAGGTCAATCCCACAATGTGGTAATTTACATGCGAACCAGCGCCTAGGTACTCCTGATGTCAGACACGATTCACGATCGGAAGGATGTGAGTTCAATCTCCCCAATCGTCTGTTTCTCTCATCCTGATCTCATTTTACACGCTTGACATTCGTGCACGCTTTGAGCTAGAGCTTGTACGATTTCTCGCGCTACAATACTAAACTGAATTGTTTGAAGTAGAACTGTTCAGTTGTATAAAAATGGATTTGGCATTAAATAACCTACAAAGTTCAATATGCTATAAAACCCAAACAAGCAATTAAAGTGTTCGGTTCGAAGTTCTTTAAAGGATATTGATTGCGACAAAAGTCCTTAAATAAGACATAAGATATGACGCCTGAAACTTTCTTGATTTAACAACCGAAAAGAAATCAACAGAAATGAGAAAATAAGTATAAAATAAATAAATGCAAATATGTAAATAGATGTTTGGGCTAAAAATTTTATACGCACAAAATATCATATGACTACTTCATGTCGGTGTTGATGACTATTTTTACCAACGGGATCCATGCACTGCAACACTTCTGGTAGAAATGTATAAACCACAAATGAAACTATGTGGAAAAATGAATCTCCTTTGAACATATTCCATGAGAATATCTTGGTCAGCCTATGAAATTTTCAGCCGACGCTAGTTGGATGATCTGGGGTTAATAAACTTTAAATAATTTTTTATTTAATTTTCTTTTTAAATTCTCATTTAAAAAAATAATTCTTCTCAAAATCTGTAGCTATTTCCTCATACTTTTAAAACAGAAACTTTAAAATCAAATTCATAAAATATTCTTCAACATTGATGATAGTCTGAAAAATTATAATTTTGCAGGAGAAAATACACTTCCATTATCTTGTTCTGATAGACTGACATAAAACCGACGTTTGGCTGAATTTTGACGAGAAATCAACTGTTGTTGTAATGCTTTAGATTTTTTTCTTTCCAAGCATTCAAATATTATATCATCAAATAACCAGTTGCCAAAATTTGATATGAGTGACTCTATAATCTAATAAAATGATTTAAATATTTTCTGTATTTTCCAATACGAAAAAGATGCTTTGAAAACGGAATTTTATTTCACATTTTTAACCGCAGAAAAGAAAAGAAAAGATGGTGCTTCCAGTTTGAAAGTTGTTGGAAATTTATTCATTCACATTCCTCTAATTACCCAGTCGGCTGGGGCTGTAGAATACATCGACTGTATCTCTGCAGAGGAGTAAGATCCCCCTCAACAAATGTCTTGGATTTGACACTAAACAATCTGATGGTGAGGTTCCAGTAATGCTGGAGCTTTGGGTAATGCGGGGTAATTCTTCATTGCCATCTCTGTCTGATACAATCTTGCCCGGAGTGGTGGCAATTAATAGGGTCCTATTCATGGGTTAAATAGAACTAAACAGCATACTTATGCTAAACGGAATTAATTGAAATTGAACTGTTTTGACATTTAACGGTGTGTAAAAAAAGACTATGCTTGCACTAAACTCCATTGTTTGAATTAGAACAGATTGACTAAACGGATTAGCTTGAAATAGAAATGTTTTTGACAATTAAACTGTGTACTTGAGCTGAACGGATTTAAAAAAAAATAGAACTGTTCATTTGTATAAAAATGGATCCGGCATTAAATAACCTACAAAGGTTGATATGCCATAAAACTGAAAAAGCCAACCATTCCTCTAGAATTCATAGCTTCAGTTACAATTATTTGTCACATTTATTGAAAATAACTTGCTGTACACTCCACCATCAAATAGTTATTCAATTAAAAGATCACGTCTTTTTCCTTCCACGGCAAAACATCAGAGAATATTCAAGTCCCGCCGGCATTCCCCTCAAGGAGTCACCATTGTCGTTAGATAATAAACACAGCTTTTATCACTATTAGACAATGGTATGTTGTAGGGCAAGAAATTCAACCTTAGCTTTTTCCAGAGAATTTTCATCTGTAGCCAAAAAGAGAATGAACATAAAAATCTCATCGACCTTAGAGTTTTTTTTTTTCTGAAATATGAACTGATGAAACCTGCCACATTTTACTGAATAGATTACATGGGATAAGGTTTAGGGAATTTGGAGTATGGAACGTTTCACCTGAAGGCGTTGGGCAGCCATCTAAACCAGTAAGTGTGACGTTCTATGGTTTTGTTTCAAGATTAATTAAGACTACCTTCCAGCACATTAGAATGTGATAAGTCAATGCTTAAAAAAGCAATGAAAAAAGAAACAATCAAAATCATGGTGATTTATACATTGATTGCTTTTTACGGCATTTCAACCTGTTTGGGTTTATTCTATGCCTAGATTATAGGGAAATGTGTATATCGGAAGTTAATGTTTACATTTTTTGTCTAGTTTAACTCTTTTTACACACGCTTGTATTCGCATATAACACCATTGCATTCTCGTAGCGTATTGGCAAACTGGCTGAACTGCGACATCAGAGTAAAAAGAATTGAACCCTAGTCACTTTATTACGTTCACTTTCAGACAAATACCCTTGGGAAAGGTAAGATCCCTCTGATCTTTCAAGCTATAAATTGAATAGTACCATTAGAGCTTTTTCTACCAGGATAGCTTTGGTATAAAATAATCCACGAAAACTGATATGCCCATAAAACAAAGAAACAAACCTATTTAATTCAAATAATTTGCATACAGTTGTATGGTTTCAAATATTCCTATTTTATTCAAATAATCATCACACAGTTTTATGATATCAAGTATTCGTATCGAATAGAATAATTTGTACATAGTTATATATCAGATATTCTTATCTAATACAGATAATGTCTAACGACTCATTGAATTACATCCGGTCATGGAATTTTTCAGCAAAAGGCAAAATGTTTATCCAGAAAACATTTAAAATGCGCAAAGCTATAAAAAACATTTCTTTTTTTTTAACTTCTTTAATTTAAATTTCTGATTTAAACAGAGTGCAGAGAATCGGAGTCGAGCGAGGGACACGCAGCAAATCAGGTCGTCTCTGACGTGCTTGCAAGGGGGTGCAAGCGTTGGCACCCCATGGCTCCTGGAAGAAGATATGGGAAGAAGAAGTCCTCCCTCTGAGTATATGTCTCTCCCTCTATCTCTCAACTAACAACAAACGATATGCTCCTTTTTGAGAATAGAACGAGAGATATATTTTTATAAAGAAGTATTTATTTCGTCATTATCTTTGATTATGTTTCCTGTTGTATTTGTGTTACGGATATACAACAATTGGACCAGCATGGGTCTGGTATCGATGGCAATGAATGAGTACTCCACATTAATCAAAGATTCAATATTACTGAAGCCTCACCATCAGATTGTTTAGAGTCTGATGGCATTCCACATAGCACTAATATCCTTGGGAAAGGTATGAATCCAATTATCCTCCCTCTAGCTATGGGTAAATTGTAAGGCAGACTGGGTTCTTCAGCCTTGGTGAGGCAACTAGTCTAGGAGAAGGAAAACTCTGAATTCAAACCTGCTAAACTCCGCTTAAAAAATTGACCTTGTGCCATATCCTACTCGAGCGGGGAGCGGGGTTGGTAAATGTGGCTTGTTTAGAATCCTATCCTGGACACTCGTTAGGGGAGTCTTACCCCTCTGCAGCGATGCAGTCAGTGTATTCTACAGCCCCAGCCGACTGGACCATCAGATTACTTGATGTCATATTCTGGACACTTGTTGGGGGAGACTTACCCTCTGCAGAGATCGAGTCGGTGTATTAAACAGCTCAAACCGACTGAGCCAAGCAATACAACACCGAGTACCAAATTATAATTAATATTCTTTTGAAAAGTAATCAATGGCTTCGTTCCTGCATATCGCTCGGGATGAGTCGAAAAGCGTGAACTTGATTAATTACGAAGTCGATATCTGTTTTGACGTTGTCAAGGATCCTTTGGGAAGCATGAACTTTCAGATACTCTACTTAACGAGAGGGTCAGTTAGATCAAACCTTTAAAACAACAACACGTTTCCAGTGATGTTGGATTTTGTCATTTATACATTTACTTATTGTAAGACTATCACTATATCAATTTAATTTTTTGTCTATCAATGTATCTATGAGTCTGGGGCTGGGGGTCGCTGGGTGTTTGTACAGTAATACTACTTATAATAAGGATATCAATTTATCATCTTAAAATCCATATATAATTTCTATCTATCTATCTATCTATCTGTCTATCTATCAGTTAATCTATATATCGATCAATCTATTTGTGTGTGTGTGTGTGTGTGTCTGAGAGCGCACGCGCGTGTGTCTCTGTGTCCAGTTATACAGTTACTTAAAGCAAGGGTGGAAGTTTATTTTTATATATTCATCTATCTATCAATATATCTATCTTAAAATCAACATATTGTCTTATCATCTTTGATCAGTGAATGCATTTTGCTCGTTTAGATTCAGCCTAATACTTAAGTTGCGTTCCATTGCCACACACACACACACACGCATTAACACACACACACACGCACACATATATATATATATATATATATATATCGGAAGCAACGCCGCATCTACGGAAGATGACATAAAGACGCGATTTGCGAACACAGGGACAGCTATCGATAGGTCATTAGTCAGACGCATCGGTTTTGATAAAACACGTTTTTTAAAGATCACCACATGGACGCTGACTCAGCGTATGAAGAAAAAAGCTTGACGACATTTGCTCGAGAATATAACGGGCTTTATTAACCAAGTCCTGGAAACAATTTCCGACAAGACTGTATCTGTACGGGCACCTACCTACCATCTCTAAAACCATCCAAATTTGACGAACAAAACATGCAAGACACTACTGGAGTGGTAAAGTTTAACTTAGTAGCAACACCTTCACATGACCGGCTATAACATATCTAAACCAGTTTTGTATGGACACAGGGTGTTGTCTGGATGACCTGCCGAAAGCGATGGACGATAAAGAGGGTTAGTGAGAGAGAGAGAGAGAGAGAGAGAGAGAGAGAGAAAGAGAAAGAGAGAGAGAGAGAGAAAGAAAGAGAGAGAGAGAGAGAGAGAGGGAGAGAAGAATAAAAATCTGTGGTAGTGGAACGACTTGATGCGTATGATGATGTCTGTATGCATTCACACACACGCACACACACACGCATATATATATATATATATATATATATATATATATATATATAACCTTTGACGATTTTACAAAAAGAATAGAACGTCGTAAATAAAGATATAAAGTTTTGACGTGAATTTATGGTAGCGCAAGTAAGCATTCTTTTTTACAAGAAAAATCATAATATATTTAACTTTATCAAACAGAGCCAACATAATTGATGAGAAATGTGGGCATAATTATCCCAATGCTTAATTAAGTTTGCCTATTTCATTTGGCTATTGAAAAACTGTTTGTTACAGTTTTCTTGATTAATGACGTTAATCATCTGAGACACATGGGTCGAATCTCATCTTTTTTTCCAAGTCAATGAAGCAGAATTTGAAGTGTTTTATAGCGGATACCTCTCACATCTGACAAAGATTTAATTTCGGCTATTTTACCCCGAATGATTCATATGGATCAAAACGTACTTTGTTTTGTGTTTTGCTTTATGGAAAAGAAACTAATGTTTTATGAGGAGGCAGTGAAATCAAATGATATAAAAGCTTGAAATGAACCTAAAATGACATTGAAGTTGTAGTTATGAGTTTGTCAGAGTGTATTCTTCGAGTTCACGTTAAGAGATCGTGAAAGAAAATTTTTGAGTGAAACGAGATGTCAACTAAAGAAAACAAATTGCAAAAAATAACAAATAAAAAGTTTAAGTGAAACAAAATTGTCTTTCTTTTATATATTTTTACTATTGTAAAATTTGTAAGAGGTTAAAAAACCTGATAAGATTATTAGAATTAAATACCTTTCGTCCATGTGTTCCCAACGCCCGCGTCTTTACTACGGCAAAAATCACTCGTCTGCCTGACCGTTATCACAAACGTAT
Source organism: Sepioteuthis lessoniana (assembly GCA_963585895.1). Lineage (NCBI taxonomy): Eukaryota > Metazoa > Mollusca > Cephalopoda > Myopsida > Loliginidae > Sepioteuthis > Sepioteuthis lessoniana. Next base: position 96,264 of record CAUZXS010002639.1, read on the forward strand.
CTTTTTAAAATCGAAAACGAATTTGGTAGATTAAAAAATATACAAGTTCTCTTCTTCTAACAGATAAGAGTCAGGAGGTAAGTGAGTGTATATTGTTATTAGCTAGCTGGCTTTCTGTGTTGTGTGGGTTGGTAATCGCCAGCGGTCTTTGCTCTTGTCCGACATATCGACTCTAAAAGGTGCCTTTGGTGGCGTAATGGTTAGCAAGCTAGACTAGCAAACCTTCACGTTCTTGATTATATATATATACTTGCTATGTGCCATTACAGGGTATACTGTAACGTTACAGGACCATCGTGAATATTAAACAGGTTTGAAAAGTCTTTATTTTGAACTGCAACATTTTACTAGCAGTTAATGCAACACAAAGGAAAGGAAGATATCGTAAAAAAGGTTTATCAACATATATAATTGCTTACAGTTACCCCCATCCATCTGTCTCTCACTGATTCGTTTAAATGTCTCCTCCAAACAGAATCCCAAACTCGACACAAATCAACAGCCCCCACAGACTTTCAAAACTCAACTGCTTTTTTTCAAATTCTTTTTTTTTTAAATATAGTTCAAAATTAGGTATTTCATCATCCAAGTGTGTTACATCATCTCACTGAATCATTGCATTATTAATCTTATTTAATTTCCATCAAACTTATGGCATGATATGAATCCATTTTTATTTACATTATTTATATGTTGTCATAAAATACAGTCATGTTGTAACGTCTAAGGACCATCGTGAATATTAAAAATTTCTATCTTCTTCAAAAATAATAAGCGACTCTGTTATTCGGTGGCCAAGTCGGCTGGGGCTGTTGAATATACTGACTGCATCTCTACAGAGGGGTAAGACTCCCCCAACAAATGTCATGGATATGACACTAAACAATCTGATTGTAAAGCTTCATTAATGCAGGAACTTTGGGGAACGAGGAGTACCCTTTATTACCATTCTCCCGGGTCCACTCTGACCCGGAGTGGTAGCTCCTGATAAGGTGCTATATATGGGTGAAATAGAAGTAATTGTTTGAAATAGAACTGTTTATATGTATAAAAATAGATTTGGAATTAAATAACCTACAATGGTTTATATGCCATAAAACCCAACCAACCAAACAGCCAACCAATATCTGTTATTCGGATACAATAGCCTTTATCTTGCCTGCAATATGTTTTCTTTACAGTTACCGTGACATGAGGGAGAAGAAGACATCATAAAAGGGGCTATGAGCGAATCCCAGTTTGGCTGACACCAGAGAAACATTCCCCTGACTCAGACCGTTTTGTACAAACTCTAACCCCAAATGACTTCAAACTCAACTCAACTGCCCCAACTAACTTTCGAAATTCAACTGACTTCTTTTTAAATTCTCGATGTTTCTATATTCCAAAATTAAGTATGTCTTCAGTGAAATTACTTGGTGTGACTTCATTTCATTAAATCATTACATCATTAGTTTTGTCTAATTTCAATCAAACATATCATTCGATATGACTTCAAATTTGTTTCGATTTCCTTTCCTACCCCCTAAACCTTTCTTCCTTCCAAGCATCGACTTTAATAATAAGTGCAATTTCACTAAAAGATCCCCCTACTAATCTACAATTTTACCAAATTAAACAAAAGAATAATTTCACTTCTCTTTAATTGGAATCCGCTGCGCCACGGGCCCCGAAGGGGCCAGTGGCGTAGCGGATAGGGGCGTTGAGTCTCTACGGTTCCAGATGAGCATTGTCAGAAGATAGCGGTTTCAAATCCTACCCGACCAGAGGTTTACTTGGTCAAAATTGTGGTGCGATAGACAACAACTATGGGAGGCAGTAATTACTGGGGATACGGTTACAAGACTCAGCATTCCTATCTGAGGTCGCGGTAAAATCACCTGAAGAAGGCCAGAGGTGAAATTTGGCCGAAACGTAGTGAAAGAAGAAACAACACAAAAAAACCTACCAAGATGAGGACAAAAAGTCCGCAATAAATAAGAATTATTTCTCAAAAGAATAATTAATATAATTAATTAATTAGCAAATAAAATAGTATAATAAATTATCTCCCTAATTATTTTACATATACGTTTAAAAACAAAACATGTTTATGCACACGATTTGCAAAACATTTTCGATTATGTCGTTTCTGCAGTTTGTGATCTTGTCCGGCGTGTCGTGTTGAATTAATCAATTATTATAAGAGATATTTTGTATTCACATGCGTGTGTGTATATGATGTGTGTTTGTGTATGGACATGATGATAAAATGTAAAGGAAAATAACGTCTAAGTGGCATGCTGCTTTTCACAAAAGTTCATACAAGCGCTGAATGGCCCAGGCTCAGCTTGAGAGAGCCTCCGAATCACATTTCCCTTTGTCTACTCTCTGTCTCTTTCTGTGGTTGGCAGGTTAAAAAAGTCTTTCTAAAAATTCTATGAGGTTATATATATATATATATATATATATATATAAAAGGTGCGGATGCAAAATATAGAATACTATTTGAATTTTTTTTTAGTTGAATTCGTCCGATTTTTGAAAAAAAAACCCGATAAATCTATATTTCAATGATTAGCTCTATCATACAAGCACTTTTTAAAATTAAAATCCAGCCCAATATGAGTGAGCAAGAAAAGAAACGGCTATGAATCTTTGATTTACTTAACGCTAAAACCCATCCAAAGTTTCTTTCTCTACCAAGCAAAGAAAACATTTTTCAGAAAAAAAAAAGAAACTTCTTTATGGAAAAATAGGAGTTGAGGATTGAATAAAAAGGACCAAAAAACGTCAGTAAGAAACCACGCTAAAATCCATGAAATAACTGTAATTAAACAAGGTTTAAGCTCACACTTTAACCCCTTTGATTACATTATATGGGGCTTTTTGAAAAATAAAACAAATGCAACTTCCCACCACAATATTGGTTCGCTCAAGACTGCTCTTAAGGAGGATTTGAATAAAATGTCTAAAGAATTTACTTTGAAGGCATGCAAAAAAAAAAAAAAAGGGAAAAAATGATAGTCATATTGTGTAAATTTACAATTTTGTGTCTATCTACTTCCTAGTCATAGGAAAGTCTCGAAAAATGGTACTTGATACCGCATTGCTAAACACTCAACTTTATAAGATAAGGATCAAGGGTAAAGTGGAGCAATCCAGGTGAAGGAGTTGCGCCCTCCCGTACACCTCAGTGTTGTAGCTATTGAAAAGAGTTCCTTCGAGTCACCGTCGACTAAGTTCGCCAACTTTACTTACTTATTATTATACTAGAACATTCCTAATTTTGCTTCCACACCCTATATATATATACTCATACGCATACATATGTATGAGCGCATGTAGGTGTATATATATATATATATATATATATATATATATATATATATATATGTGTATAAAATGCTTTTTTAGGTAACATCTATGAGTTTAATAGAACTGTTTAACCATTTAATTGTGTGCAAACAATGAGTGAAATTGAATATAATAATCAGATTTTAAACAGCAATATTTTAAACCAGTTCACAGCATGCAAACAGATGAATAATCTTAAATAAAACTTTTTGAGTTAGATGAAAAAAAAATCTTGAACTTATTTAACTGTGTGAAAACAAATTTCATTTACTCGATTAAAATGTTACTGACAAACTATTCGTTTACAAATTATATTAGTATACATGTAAAAATAGCATTTGACTTTAAATAAACTACAGAGGTTGATATGCCTTAAAACACAACCATCTAAACTTGAAATCTTACTTTTTTCCCAATAAATAGAAGATACAAACTATATCAGACGCAGACTACGACGATGACATTGCGGTTCTAACGGATATCCTCACCCAAGCTGAAACCCTGCTACATAGTTTGGAACGAGTAGCTGGTGGTATAGGCATCCGTGTCTACGCAGACAAGGCGGAATACATGTGCTTTAATCAAAGACGCGACATCTCCACACTAAAATGTGGGCCTTTAAACTAGTGGACACCTAACAAGGAAGAAGCGTCTCATCAACCAAGAATGATATATACACGCGACTAGCAAAGACATGGACAGCTAACGATAGACTATCGATTATATGGAAGTCAGACCTAACCGATAAAATAAAATAAAAAATTTCCAAGCAGCAGTAGTGTTGACACTACTGTATGCATGCACCACATGGACCCTCATTTAACGTATGGAGAAAAGGCTTGACTGTAATTACACAATAATGCTGCGAGCTGTTTTGAACAAGTCCTGGAGGCAGCACCCCACAAAACAGCAGCTGTGCGGCCATCTACCACCCATCACGAAAAGTTAAACGAACTTGACATGCAGGATACTGCTGGGGAAGTAAGAACGAACTCATAAGCTATATACTCCTGCTGAAACCTTCACGTAGACGAGCGATGGTAGGTCGACCAGCTAGAAACTATATACAACAACTCTTTGCCGATACAGTTTGTAGCTGGGAAGACCTTCCGGGAGCGATGAACGATAGAGACGGATAGCTAGAGAGAGCCAGGGAGATCTGTAATAGCAGTGCGACATGATGATGATGATGATGATGATAATGATTATATAGTAGTATATTAAAGGCACCAAGTGTTTATGGATCTCTGAATTTGTTCAATAAACTATCGTAATTATTCATTCTTCAATATTATTTCTTTTCTTAATCAATTATGTTTAACGATATTTTAGCGAAAGAAAGTCTAATCTTGTTTTGTTTTTTTTGCAAGTAAGTTAAGGTCAATAATAGTAGTATCACAGACAAGAAGAATTATGAAAGCTATTCATAAAACAATCACTTATGAAAATAAATAAATTGAAAACGGTGATCAAAATAAAATTGAACATGAATAATAAATAATATTTATGCATTTTAAATCTTTTTTCCTAAAAAAAAAAAAAATCTTTTATTTTATTCGGTAAGCGATTTTAAACCAAAATATGCAAATTAACTAGCCTCGGGGGAAAATACTTCTATCAACTATTATACATGCAAAGCACCAGAACTCCTTTCCCACCCGCCACCAGCTATGGGCGCCTCTGGTGGTGTAATGTTAATTGGCCTTCGGGCTTTTGACCTTGTGTCTGGTGGGAGACAGCGACAAATACCGCCTCTGGTGGTGTAATGGTTAGCAAGCTCGACTAGCAAACCTACACGAGTGAGTTTGAGTCTCATTGGGTGCCCCTTTCATATGGCCTTGTGCCACATCTAATCAAAAAGCTTAGTAAATTGCCACCAGCTTAAATGCAGAAGTACTGGCCTGCAGCCCTGAAGTCGGACTTCAGTCATGCTATGATGTACACTTTGGGACAAATACCATTGCAAAATGTATGGAACCCATCATCCTTGTAGCTGTGGGTTTTATAGTATTACTGCTGTTTTTTCTACAGGCAATGGCTTTGGCATTGCGTAACCTTGAAGTTTGATGTGCTATATATGAAAAAAGAAAAAAAAATGAAACCAGGAATTTATTTGCTGTGGCAGAAGCAAAAGTTTTGACTTCAGCGAAATATTTAAGAGATTCATTTTGGAGCTACGTTCGCGTCCCCAGGCAGCTCATGTCACCTCATCTAAAAGGGCAAGGATTAGTTTAATTTCCTCAGGTGAATCCCGCTGGGGGTCGGGATGCCTGATGAAGACGTCACATGTTTTAGTACTGCGCTCAACCGTATAATCAATTGCAGGGGAGTCGTCACCTTAAAATTTGACTTCATGTCACATCCTGCCCGTGGCGGATGGGGAGGGTGCGGTAAACACGAATGCGAAAAGAAATCTAATAATGCCCGATGCTGTATTTACTATCAAGCACTTAAGATTGGTAGGTTGATTGTGTTTTATTGCATACCAACCTTTGCAGGTCATTTAATGCCAAATTCTGTTTATACATATATCAAATGTATACGATTTGTAAATAAATTGTGTGTCGGTAACATTTTAAACAAGCTTGTGCTCATTTCTTTACACAGCTAAATGGTTTTAAGTATACCTAACCTATCAAACAAATAAATTTAACTGGTATTAATCATTTTTTTTTTTTTTTGCAGAGAGTTGAATGGTATAGCTTTGCCCCGTCGGTTTGGGCTGCAGAATACTGAGTGCATCTCTGCAAAGGGGTAAAAAAAACGAGTATCCTATATATGACACTAAACAGTCTGATCGTGAGGTTCCAGTAACGCTGGCGCTTTGGGAAATGCGGAGTACCCGTTCATTGCCATCGCTCCCAGGTCCACTCTGTATCGGAGTTCTAGCACCTGATAGGGTCCTATCTATAGATCAAAGAGAACTAAACTGAACTTTTGCTAAATTGAATTGCATGAAATAGGAGTGTTTTCACATTGAAACGGCGTACTTATGCTACACTGAATTGTTTGAAATAGAACTGTTTTGTCATTAAACGGAACTGTTTTGACAATTAACTGAGTGTAAACAAAAGCTATACGTATAGTTAACTGAATTGATTAAAATTCAATTCGGCGTTAAATGACCCGGAGAGGGTTGATACGCCATAAAACAAAACAACCAACATATCAATTATTGCTATGAAACACTCACCATTTTTTTAAAAATCAGTTTGTTGTTCGCACCCATATGAATGGTTACATATGATTTGTAAGTGAATTGTTTGCTGGTATTTTTTAAAATGATTTTGTACTAATTGGTTTGCAAACAATTAAGTATTGATGTGGCGCAATGGTGGCCATTCGTTCTGTGGGTGGGGGTGTAGGTGACAGCTAGTCAGAGGATTCCTTTGTTTGTTTTAGTGCAGAGGCCACACAAAGGGTTTGCCCGCGAGATTTCCTACGAGACAGGAAGAAGACGAGGAAAGGAAAGTCGCAGAGCAGTCAAAAGAGAGGCGTTAGTGACAGTCAGGGAAAGGCGACGCGCAAAGAGAGAGAGAGAGAGAAGGGTGGCTGCTGAAGCAAGGAGTTGGGACTTGTGGACCCAGAGGCCAGGTCAGCCAATACGAAAGGATGAGTCAGTGTTCCAAGTAGCTGTGTGGGAACGTCGTCAATGTACACGCTCGCGATAGCCACAGAATGCCAGAAACGTGCCAAAACTTTTCATTTTTTACGCTTAAGGCTAACCCAAGTCCTTTCTTGCTTGTTCATCTTTCTTCCACTATCGGTTATACATTTTATATCTGTTGCATATTTGTAAAACATGTGAAATGCCCCGACCGGAGATGAAAGGAACCACTAGACGATTGAATGTCCATGAGTTGATATAAGAAGTTGAGATAGTGAGTACCGGCCGTGTCGGGTAAATTATCACAATTACTATTATTTACTACTGTTTAAATTTATCAATTTTATGAAATATCATCCATTTGCTTTAATGCAGTTAAATGGTTTCACGCATTGCGATTTGACATTAGTAATTATTTTTATCAAGTATTCCTACGTAATATAAATAATTTGCACGCAGATGTAAGTATTTACTAATCTTTTGGCGAAGTCAAATTTTAAGTGGAGTTTAGTAGGTTTGAATGCAGAATTTTCTTTTTCTTAGCCTGGTTGCCGAATCGAGGCTAAAGAACCCATTCTGTCCTACTATTTACCCATTGTTAGCTTGATAATAGTTGAACTATGTGAAACGCAAACACCATCGTCATTATCATCATCAGCGTCATGTCGCGCTACAAGTCGGTGTTTTCTTTTCTTCCGAAAATAACTATATCAGCACAAGCGCACAACAGTATGTTTTTTAGAAGCTAAAAATAACCCTTATTGAATAATTGAGCTATTCTGTTATACCTATAGATAGGACCTTAGCAGTTACTACTAATATGGATCAGAGTGGGCTTGGGAGTAATTGCTACGAAGAGGTTCTCCACAAAGCTCAAAGGTCTGTCATTGTTTCCACTGCTACTCATGTTTGTTTTGGGTGGTTGGTTGTTTTGGTTGACGGCGTATCAAAACTTTTCGTGTTATTTAACGCCGAATTAAATTTCAAACAATTCAGTTTAATATAAGTATAGTTTTCTTTTATAAACAGTTGAATATCAAAACAGTTCTATTTCAAACGATTCACTTGAGCATAAGTACACAATTTAGTTTTTATTTAAAAACATATCTATTTCAAAAGGTTGTGTTTAGCATAAGTATGCAGTTTGAATGTCAAAACAGTTTTATTTCAAACAATTCAGTTTAGCAAAATTTCACAGTTTTATTGAACAATACATAGGACCCTATCAAGTGCTACCACTTCGAGCCAGAGTGGACTTGGGAGCAATGGCAATGAAGGGTACTCCGCATTCCCCAAAGCTCCAGCATTACTGGAACCTCACCATCAGACTGGACTTGGGAGCAATGGCAATGAAGGGTACTCCGCACTCCCCAAAGCTCCAGCATTACTGGAACCTCACCATCAGACTGGACTTGGGAGCAATAGCAATGAAGGGGTACGCTGCATTCCGCAAAGCTCCAGCATTACTGGAATCACACCATCAGACTGTTTATTATCCAGGACACTCGTTTGAGGACGGAGGTCTAACGCCCCTGCACAGAAGCAGTCAGTGTATTCTGCAACCCCAGCGAAATGGCCCACCAAATTTAATTTGTATCTGGTAAACATAAATAGTTATAAAACATTCTTTAAAATTTCACAAAGTTCTTCAGAAGTATATATATATATATATGCACTCTCTCACACACACATATATATACACACACACATACACACACACATATATATATATACAGACACACACACATATATATATATATATACTCACACACACACATATATATATACACACACACACACACATATATATATACACACACACACACACACACACACACATATATATATATATACACACTCACACACATATATATATACACACTCACACACACACACACATATATATACATATATATACACACTCACACACATATATATACATGTATATACACACACACATACATATATATATATATATATATATACACTCTCACACACACACACACATATATATATATATATATATAGATGCAAACTTTGAGTTAATGCTTATGAACAAGTTCATGATATTTCACAGATTTTTTTTGTTGTTGTTGCTTTGTATGCATCCCACAAATTCTGAACCACATTTAAAAATTTACTTCCGCTGTTTTCGAATTTCTATTCTATTTCATCAGAAAATTCAAATTCGCATAAGGCTGTAAACCTGTCAATACAATACTATGATCTACCAATGAGTATGTTGAAATCGCTTTTAGTTGATGAGATATAACAACTGAGGTATATGAACTAGGCGAATAATTTCAGAGACTTGGTATTAAGTTTGATTTGGTTTTTTTTTTTCTGTTGTTTAATAGCATATCAACCTTGATGGTTTATTTAATGCCCAAGCCATTCTTGTAGAACCGCAGTGACCCTATTTAACCCATAGCTGAGAGGATAAGAGGATTATCTTCCCCCAAAGTATTCGTACAAAAGTAAACGTAATAGCATGGCTAGAGATTAAACTCGCTTACTTTAAGGCTGTTTTTCAGCACTTTAGCTATAACGCAAGATGGAATCCCCCACGTGACATTTAGCGTGCAAAATCTGGATTAAAACAGATGAACTCTGTTTTCCCTGCGTTTACGAATAGACTACTTGCCACTTGATCCAGACTTTGCTGCTGAGATTTGGCTTAAGCAGGTGTATATGTAAGAAGCGCTGGATCATTCATGTAGTCTGCATCAGAAAGGGTAAAGGAAATGAAAAAGATGCTTTTAGAATAGCAAACGAAGAATGTATTTCAGCAGGTTTGAAAAATATGTACCGAAAATTGTATCAGATATGAAGTCTAGTAAAAATTCGGATATTAAAAAAAATGTATTTATATAAAATATCGTTAAAATATAATTTTTAAGTGGAGATATGGTTTAAACTCACAAATAAACTGAAGAATAAAACAGTGTGGGTATTTCTGTTCATTGAAGATGTCCTGCTCTACTCAGAACACCTTCACAATAAGATAAAAATTACAGCGCATTTTTCTTTGAAATGTTTTCCTAGAAAATATTAAATTAGTAAGATTTAGCCAAGGATATATTTTTATTTTCTATTTCCATTAACTTTATCTGGTCCTTTAATTGCCTGGTATTTGATTAATTAGATTTATGTAAGAGAAAAAGTAGCAGTTAAACGGATTAAAAAAAACAAAACAAAAACAAAAATCTTTCAACCAAAAAAAAAAAATCTGTCGTTCTCTGTTAGTTTCGGTGCCTTTATATCAGGTCCGAACCATTTTCCCCTTTCTTATTATCGCTTACTATCTTTTATTGTCGATTATTTAGCCTCATGTTCTTTGTGTCTTATATTTTCTCTGTCTCTGACAAGCTATAAATCCTTACACGCTATCGAAGGAGATAAGAATACGCTAATTGCGTCCCCTAAAGATTGATTAAAGAACAAATCCCTAAAAAATCAGTTGTCCTGAGTGTACCACACTGGATTGCACTTGATGAAGAAGCTCTTATTCTGAAAATATCGGATATGGGAAGTACCTCTTAACTGGCATTATTCTCAGGTCTTCTTTGAACCAGAGACTTATTACCTGCTTGGGTTCTACATGAAGATCAACTGGATCCGTTTAAACATTATGCGTTGGACCCAGTGGCAAAAAATCTCTTAAACATCTGTAGCACTATGTGGGTGGGCTGCCAAAGCAGACGATTCAATTGTCTGTTTTGGCGCGAAACCAGACAAAGGATTCTTGGACATGAAATCTCGCCGTATCCGGAAGTGGGAAGGGGACGCGAGAGAGGCAGTTGGCGCTGGACAGCAGAGAGGCGAGCAGAAGAGAGTTGGCGTGGAACCACGGACAGGGGCAGTCAACACCGGACTCGGGAGACAGTAGCAGAGAAGATAGGGTCCAGCGACAGTGAGTCAAGATGAGTCTGATTCCAGTAGCTTTGTGGAATTTTCGCTAGTAACCCACGCTAGCGTTAGTCCATATATGCTATCAGGAATGCAAAGTGTTGCATACCTTCCTCTGCTCTTGATTAACCCCAAGCTTTGTTCGTGTTTGTTCGTTTGTCCTTCTATTTTCTCCGTTCCCTCGATCGTATTCTTGTGGTGGCAAGAAATGTGCGTTACCCCCTCGAACCACTAGTTGATCACCGGCCGGCGTAAGAAGTGGAATGGTTAGAAGACTGAGATAACGTGTGGGGGCGAGAGGGTGTAACGTTACACATCTACACACAAATGTAAATAAAAACGTTCCAAGTACGTGACTCTTCATACTTTATACATAAAATAACTCAAAACAAGTTGACACTCCTTTAAAATTTCACATGCCTATCTGTCTGCACAGGTTCTACGAAAAATGGCCTCTAGGATTAAAATTTTGTCGTCACATAGCCGCTGGTATAAATGAACTGGTAGCTGGTATATCTTTCAACAGCAGCAGCCATTTCATTTTAGGACAATGGTAAACGTTGTTCACCGAATATCATTATTAGGCTCGCTCGTTAACTAGATCTATCCCTTGTGATAAATCTATGCCTAGTAATAAGAAAGAAACTAATCACAACTTGACTGATTTCAAAGTGTTAGTTTATATCCATGACAAAAACGCTGGAAGATTGTTGAACCGAGTCTTCTTTGGTTTGGTTTGAGGGGGATTGGTTTTGTTGGGATTTGTTTGCTTTTATGGTATATGAACCATTGTAGGTCATTTAATGACAAATCCTCTTTTACATATATATTAAATATATAGGATTTGGCTTGGTTGGGTTTTATGTCACATCAACCATTGTAGGCTAAATAATGCCAAACCCTTTTTGTATATATACATTGAATATATATGATTTGGGTTTATTTATTTTTTGACATATCAAACATTGTAGGTTATTTCATGGCAAATCCTGTCTATACATACATTCTAAATATATAGGATTTGGTTTGCTTGGGTTTTATCGCATATCTATCATTGTAGGTCATTTATTATCAAATTCCTTTAAAAATATATTAAATATATATGATTTGTAAACACATTCTTAGAAAACATTCTTAAACGAATATGAACTCTTTTTAGCACATAGTTAAATGGTTTCAACTTTTACTATACGAGTCAAAATTCAACTTTAGTCATTTGTTTGCACGCATAGTTTGTTCTATTTGACCCCTAAATTGGACCTTATCAGTTGCTATCGCTCAGGATCAGAGTGGAACCGGAAGCACATTCCCCAAATCTCCAAGACTGGAACCTCGCCATCAGGAAGTTTAATGCCATATCCAGCACACTCTTTTGAGATGTCTGCAAAGATTCAATTAGTGTATTCTAATAATATTATTAATCTGCATAATAGCCTTTTAAATAATGAAATAGGTATATTAAATTTTCCCTTAACTTTAAGCCAGTAGGAGTTGCCAGGTTACTAATTTCGGCCGACTATGGGGAATCTAAAACCTATATACATATACGACACAGAGGAATTTTAAAAGATATTTATAGTAAAAAAGGCGCCCTCTATGCCGTCAAATACGATATATATATATATATATATATATATATATATATATATATATATATATATATATATATAAAAGTTCATCTATTTTACCTTTATGAATATTATTAACTTTTTCAAAATATGATTTCTCTGAGCAAGTTCATTCATTTGAACATTTAGCTCGAGGGACTGTTGAATTTTGATGTCGAGGAATTCAATGTTTCCTAGATTTTTGCATTTTTTTTTTTTTTAGTTGATACGTTTAATTTCCTTGTTTGCATATATAACTTGTATTTCAATGAGTTGTCTCCGAAATTTCATTCTATTCATTTCCTTGTTTGCGACGAGGTCATGTAATTTAAATAGTGTCTATTCAGGCAAACCATAGTTTCAAATATTTTCTTCTCTTTTATAGGATAGTTTATATATATATATATATATATATATATATATATATATATATATATATATATATATACTTTTCCTTATATAAGTGATGTCAATATTCGTATAGAAAATACGTCGACTATGTGTGTTGGCTAGAACAATGTTATTCAAGGACGTTTTAATGAAGTGACACCGCTGGCTTATGGATATGCATATTTGCACACACACACACACACACGCACACACACCCATGCTATGCACATATGAATATACAGAATACACAGAGAAGAAATACAAACGATGATTAGCAGTCACCAGCACTTCAGTTCAACTGAGACCAACGCCGTACACTGTCAACATTAGCCAACTCAGCAGATAGCTATAGAAAAATTGTCGATCATATGGAAATCTGATTTAGCAGATAGGATACTGTATGGATGCACCACCTTGACTCTCACGAAATGCTCAGAGAAAAAGCAACGTATGGACTAAAAAAAGAATGCTCAGTGCTTTTTTGAACAAATCGTGGAACCAACAAACCTAAAAACAAAAGCCGTATGACCACTTTCATGACGGAAATAATTCAAGACGAACAAGGCATCTGAGGTACTGCTGACAAAGTAAGGACGGGCTCATTTGCAACGTTCTCTAAATTACACCTATATATGGATATACCAGTGTTGGCTGATTCACAAAGACTTTCATTGATCAGCTCTACGAAGATTCTAAAAAAAAAGAATAACGTTTAGAGGACCTGCCAGGAGTGATGGATAATTGAAACGGGTGGAGAAGGAGAGAGAAATAGAGTCAAAGTAATCCCTGGTATAAACAGGAGATGATATATATATATATATATATATATATATATATATATATATATATATATACCTATATATGGCATCTCTATTCTGATTGTTCTATTTCTTTAAGTACATGAGACTGGCACTTACATGGTTGCTCCAGCGAGGAGTGAGTAAACATTCATACATTTTCGGTTTTAACTTGCCAGTTTTGAGCACTTAGTTTTATTTATGAAGAATTTTTCAACTATATGATAATTCAAATATATATATATATATATATATATATATATATATATATATATATATTGGAAGATTCTACATTAGGAAACATAAATTAAGCATGAAAATGTTCTACAAAAGTGTTGTTTTAAACCAAATACAAAACATTCTCAGAAAAAATATTGAAAATAAATATCCTTTAGGCCCTTAGAATAGAAACATACCAAAAGAACGTAAGGGAAATCATTTAAACTTACAAACCTTTTCTAGATTTAAATATTTTCGGAAGAAACAACGAGTAAAAGAAAAAAAAATCTCCAGTTGTATTAAGTGCACTGAACAATGCGTAACTTAACTAAAGAAACGAACTTGTTTCATTTGGTTGGAATGAATTTTGATTCCTACAAAGAAACATTAAAAAAACAATAACCAATTCCGCCTTAAAGCAAGAAAACGGATCATAATTAGCGGTAGGCCCCATAAATGGAATTAAAACTACAAAATGAAGAAAAGCTCGTAGCAATAAAATACAAACCATTACATCTTAGAAAATCAGAATTTGTGTAATAGCGTATATATTCGACTAATGAACGACTATCAAATATGAAATAGCTCTTAATTTTTAGTGTTTCTTATCATATATTCTCTGTAATAAACGATCACAAACTTTTGGCTATACTCGCTTACAGAAATAGTTCTTCAACATCCAATAAAAAAATCAAACACTTAATAATATTCTAAAAAATGGTAACAGAATCAAAATCAATGCAATATCGTAAATAAAGAATGTAGTCTATGGTTCTTGGTTGTTTGGGTTTTATGGCATATCAACCTTTGTAGATTATTTAACGCCAAATCCTTTTTTATTGAAATAACTAGTCTATTTCAAACAATTCAGTTTAGCCTGAGTACACAATTTAATTGTGGAAAATATTCCTATTTCAAACTATTCAGTTTAGTCAAATAGTTCTAATTAACACAATTCAATTTTGCGTAAGTACAATTTCAATGACAAAAGCAGTTCTATTTCAAACAATTCAGTTTTGCATAAGTACGCAGTCTAAATATCAAAACAGCTCTGTTTCAAAATATTCAGTTGAATATAAGTACGCAGTTTACTTCTATTTGACCCATACACGAGACCCCATCAGGTGCTACCGCTCCGGGCCCGAGTGGACTTGAGAGCTATTGCAATGAAGG